>MCFE01000348.1:0-89433 GCA_002104905.1 Basidiobolus meristosporus CBS 931.73 | reverse complement strand
TCGCCCTGAGTATTCTCTACGGCTCAGCTCAAAACCACCATATATGTAGAGATTCTCGTGGTCACTAGCACAGCTGTTGCCAATTAAAATCACCCCTTTGGCTGCCTCTGTAGTTGATATGTTGTCTGGAGTCGGGAGAACTGTCACTGTGATGTCTTCATCACCGTGTAGATCTGCAAGGTGAATCATTTGAACCTTGAGCTGGGCTCATAGAGTATTCCACGGCCGGATGTTTCTTCACCTATACGCTCATCATAAGGCGGGGATATTTTGCTGTCTTGAAAGTGCTCAACAGAATACCCTCCATATAATAGCAAGTATCTCATAGACGGGGTAATGGTCATCGAGCAATAGCTGCGTTTTGTTACACCTGCCACCGTCGCCAGGTAAACGCCAAAATTTTTCCGATGCTCCTTGTAACTGCTGGCTTCTAATGCCATTGGGATAGGGATACAACAACTGCTGCGTGATTTATGTGACGGTGAATACTTGATAATACACCACAACTTGAAAGCTCTTAAGTACTACATACTTTACATATATTAGTCTGTAAATCGTCAATCTTATCAGTTCAACTTATTACTTGTCAATTCATTGATTTGGGATGGTGGAAATTCTTTATTTACTCAAGTTAGCCAGAGGATGGCGGTGGTGATGGGGGCACAGATAGTGATGATGGGGGAAGTGATAGCGATGAATCAACCTGTGGTATTTTTAAGATGACAATATGACTTGGTCTCTCCGCCTCCATTACAGTTTCTGGTTGGCCTATAGTATCCCCACTCTGCTTCTCCACGTCTTCTTCGCACACTTCCATATCAACCTGCGTGGGGGCCATTCTCATTGTTGTGGAGGATTCTGCTCTTGTCTCTTGGCTTGTGGTAGGTTCGAGGGAGGAAGTAGTATCCCCTCCAATACTGTCGCTCGCAAGTACACCTGGGTCGGAAGATGCATCCTGCTCATCGCTTGCCCTGATGCGGGCAAACTTTTCCACCATTTGTGCCACTAATGCCTCAGTAGAATGGTGGAAACTGAAATCAATCTGGGCTTGAAGTCCAGCAATATCCCGATTTAGCTTTACAATATCACCCCTCCTCTGTTTAATCTCCTGGCACATACGTCGCAATATCTCATGGTGCGATGTTGTCCTATATTCCGGAAGCTCTTGTCGAACCTCTGACAATGCTTGGGAAACTTGGTTGACCGGCCGCCTGGTAGTGACTACAGCAACTTGCTCAGCATCATCCACGTTTGCTGCAACACCTCCTTCACGCTCCTCTTGGATTTGGCCACTTCCTTGCCCTCTTCCTCTTCCGCGCCCGGTTCCGCGTCCTCTTCCGCGTCCTTGTCCCCTTCCTCGCTCTCTTTGTACTCTACCTTCACTCCTGGCATCTACCCGGCTACTGCCTGCTTCCATGCTTCTTGTTTTTTATGAAGGATTATGTCTCCTTTCTCCACTTTTATACTCATTCGGATGATGTCGGTGGCCCATTCATCATATCTTTCCTTTGAGGTTACTGAGCTTCTTGCTCCTACGTAACATCCATCTAGCCAGTATTTGAATCATTTGATGTACACATAAGTTAACTTTATTCTGTTCTTATTAACACCCTTTTATTTTATTAAAATGCAAAACTACATTGGCAAAATTATTTGGTTTCTGTAATCGTCAATTCTTGTTCCGTCTCTTGGCTGTGCGACTGTTTCTCTACCTGATCTAAGAAGTGATGCAATTGACTATCACTTAATTTATCAGTCTCTGCCTGATTCTCCTTCATACGCTTATAATCAAAATAAGCCACTTGGAGTACTTTATAGTGAGGCAAAGAAGAACTAAGCTGAAGTTCGTTTCGGAACTGCTCAATCGCATTGGTTCGTTTTCTCCTCAGGACAACTGAGTCATCTGCCAATTTTTTCCGAGTTTTCTCCAGGTATTCGGGACTTCCAAAGGTACCACTACCAGAACTGGTAATTGTACTGCTCTTCTCGCCGCAATCTTTGTCTATAATAGACTCTTGGTCTTCCTTTGGAGCGCGAGGACTGCTATGGTAGAGGCAGCTTCCTCTTTTGGTCTTGATCCCCGAGTAGCGGTCCTTAAGCTTTCCCCTCATGACTTGTTTATTGTCCGTGTTGGTGCTCTACTCGGTGGAGTGTCAGTGAGTGCTGTTTAACTACTAGTTGTTCTCTTCTGTCCTGTAGATTTATATTACTTTCATATACACTTACTTCATCACATTTCACTTTTGCCTCTCTTGTGACTGTACTCTGGTTTCATTCCTCGACGGCTAGACAAAACCAAGGCCACCGCATATTGGGTGCGGTGGTTTAGTGATCAAAGAGCAAGCTATTGATGCTAATATTGATTTTGAGCATATTGTCTAGGAATATCTTGGAACCAACTAGAGTAAATAGTTACTCAATAATTCACATAGTACCACTATTTGCGCATCAATACTTGCTAACAACAAAGCAATGCTTTTCTATGATGTTCCATTCCCACGCGGCTGTTTGTTGATATTCCGTACAATACACAAGTGAGCGTTTAAAGTAAGCATCCACACTACTTTCTGGGGGTATGGTTACCGCGCACTATAAAAGTGCGTTAGGGACTCATGTAAAACTATCATGATGAAAAATAAAAGCACTTTATTACCGCGCGGCTGATGATTGATAACTCCCGCTAGACACAAGTAAACGTAGCAAGTGGGTATCCTTAAAACCTGTTGGGGTATGGTTACCGCGCACTATGAAAGTGCGTTAAGGACTCATGTAAAACTATCATGATGAAAAATAAAAGCACTTTATTACCGCGCGGCTGATGATTGATAACTCCCGCTAGACACAAGTAAACGTAGCAAGTGGGTATCCTTAAAACCTGTTGGGGTATGGTTACCGCGCACTATAAAAGTGCATTAGGGACTCATGTAAAACTATCATGATGAAAAATAAAAGCACTTTTTTACCGCGCGGCTGATGATTGATGACTCCCGCTAGACACAAGTAGACGTAGCTAGTGGACATCCTTAAAACCTGTTGGGGTATGGCTACTGCGTACTTTCAAAGTGCGTTAGGAACTCATGTAAAACTATCATGATGAAAAATTAAAGCACTTTTGTACCACGTGGCTAAGTTTTACAATTCCCGCGGGATACATGTGCGCATAGAACATAAGTAGTAGTTGCGATGGTGTCAAATAAAGTTTCTATTATAGCCATAATATATATTGAACTTTTGGATACACTTTATATTTGGTAAAAGCAATCGGGTTACAGAAAATTTGTATTGGCCATGAATTTTTTTATCATATTAGGGCCGCGCAATTTATGGTGCCCGAAGCTTATCAAAATATGGGATTGTGGTCAGATTGGGATGAATCCCATTAATTATTAGATATATATTAAAAATAACAATTTATTAATTAAATAGTCATCAAGACTTATACAGAGCGTATGGACAGTATAGGGAGACAAATATTGGCCCAGACATGCCCACCATATGAGCAGACAATGTGCCAATTGTAGGGTAAAAATATTTATGGTTAGGGTGATAAGGGTTAGGAGGAGGAATTCTAACCCTAAGGGACCAGAACCAAGAATGAGAGAAAAGTAATCCAACGGGAATTTAAAGAGTATAAGAGCAGTATGGGGGATTGCATCCCCCAAACCCCCTGCTTTTTTATTCTCTAGGGGACTGCGTCCCCCAGACCCCCTGCTCTTCTAACCTTTTCCTAGCCCTTACTATAACACCTACACCCTACCCTAACCCTCACTATATTCTGCAGTCAGAAAAACCCAAGCTGGCCTACCTGAAGTACTTGACAGACCTTTGGCAGCAATATCTGCAGCAGCACACTCCCTTTATGATGAATATCAATCCTTATCACATTCCCCTCATTAATGTTGTTCACAAGTCATTCTTACCTCTCTTGCTACCCCCTTCCCACTGAAGAGTGTCTTGAGTACTGAAGAACTATCATCACTTCTTATTAACTTACCTACAAATTCCCCTCAGCTACACACTCTTGTATCAAAGCTACAACAGTAGCGCTGGCTTCTTTGTTTCAACTGAAATAAAGATTTCACCTGTTGATGACTGTCTCCCCCCCTAACCCTAAGGAAAAATCCATCCATCTACCCTGGTCCATCCATCTATAAATTCTGACTTCTGGAATTTTTGCTCCTTCCTTCTCTTCTCCCTGCTAATTTTCCCACCCACCCACCCCACTCAACCCTCTTCTTCTTATTTCTTATGCCTTCACTCCATTCCCTTCAGATTGCCTTCCTTGAGGAAAGGCTTGCACTTGTTGAAGCTGAAAATGCTTTACTCAAGAAACAAGTTCAAAAGCTGTTTTCTGCCTTCTCTTATCTGCAAGAATCTATTGTCCCTGTGCCAACTCTTCCTGTCAACAAGACTTCCCAAGATTCACCTGCTCCTGCTCACTCTTCATACTCTGAAGCTGTCAAAAAGCCTGTTCCTGCTTCCTCAAGATATGCTCCTGCTCCTCCCAAGACTAAAAGAAAGTTTCCTGCCAATTCTGATTTACCTCCTGCTACTGACTGGGCTGTCTGCTACTTTGCCAATGTGGAGTTTATTCCCATATCTGAGCATAGGATGTACCTCTAGCAACAAGGTTACAATTTATCCAAAATTGTTAACATGAGATTTATCAACCAGCACACTCTGGAGGTAGTGCTTGACAAAAGTATAGCCACACAATTCTCTCAAAATGTCTCTGACCAGTTTTTCTGGGAACCTACTGACCATGCCTTTAAAGAGTTTCCTGATTCTGCAGTTTACAAGACCTTCTCATTAGAGGAAACTCTGCTCTCAAGATTCACTTCACTTATCAAAAACTCCCCTTCACCTGCTGTTACCCACTTCCTGAAAGATTATTATATCTCTCAAGCTTATCTACTTCACTCCCCCATGAACCTGAACTCCAGTGTACTCTGGTATCTGCCTTAACATTGACTTAGATTTATTCATATTCAACTTAGTGTTTACTTTGGGAAACTTCTATTCCCAGCTGGCTTCTTTATTTGTAGTTAGACTTGTCTGAAATCAAATAAAGATTTCACCTACCTTGGTGACTTTCCCTCCCCTAAATCAGAACTATGGATCTGATCATATTGCAGCAGTTAAGTGGATTTTCAGATACCTAAAAGGAACTGCTGATATCTGCTTAAGATACACTTATAAGGATTCAGAACAGGATCTTGTGGGATACTCTGATGCTGATTGGGGACAAAATTTAGAAGACAGAAGATCCACCACAGGATACACCTTTCTTTACTGTAAAGGAGCAATTTCATGGAATTCAAGATAGCAATCAACCATAGCACTTTCCACCACAGAGGCAGAGTATATGGCAGCCTGTGAAGCTACAAAAGAAGCAATGTGGTTAAGAAAACTTTTTACAGATTTAGGCCTATGTCAAAAAATGCCTATTACTATATTTCAGGATTATCAAGGATGTATACAATTAGGTAGAAATCCAACTTTTCATGCTAGAACCATGCCCATAGATATTAGACATCATTTCATACATGAAGCTATAGAGAATAACTTAGTTAGCTTAGCTTACTGTCCTACAGATGAAATGATTGCAGACATATTTACCAAACCATTAGCTAAAGACAAGTTTGAATATCTTAGGTCAAAATTAGGACTAGTCAATATGAGCATTTAGCTGAGTGGGAGTGTTGTAGAAATTTGTAATTCCACCTAAATATTCACCTAACTTAGTCACTTAGATCATTACCTTCAAATCCTAGAGAATACTGACCAAATTCCTTGTTGGGATTTACTTAGAATATTTACCCAGAACATAAAAATTCTCAAAGTTGTCCAAACAGCACCAAACTTTGCACACATGTTCTTGGGACCTTCCTTAACCTATTCTATGTGTTTGTAATGCCAAAACCAGGTAAAAGTATAAATACAACTTTTACAATCAATAAATCATTAAGTGAAAAACACATTAGCTACTTGTTCTCCCAATCACTTCCAATATCTCTAAGACTCTTACAACACACTTCACCAAAATGTATCACCAAGCTTTGATGCACTTTGTGATACTGCTTTGGGTTTAGTTTTAAGTTATTGTATAGAGGACTTGCATCCCTGATGGCTTCTTTAATGTTTTTTAGTCTAGGCTGTAAATAAAGATTGCACCAGTATTTGGTGACTTTCCCTCCATAAAAGCTACAAATCTGAAGTAATATGAGTGTGTCAAATGCAGTGTATGTGCATGTATGTAGCAGTTGATATCACCAAGACACTGTTGCTATCATATCATGAGTGTTTCACTATTGTGGGGAGTATTGGAAATGATGGAGATAACCAGAGGATTTAGGTGCAGTTTACTTGTATGTTTACTAATTAAAAATATGGTAATTTTCCTTTTAATAAAGTAAGACATACAAACATAAAGAGCTTGCTAAGGATGGTCCTCAGAGTATGTGTGCAAAGTTTGCAGTCTTTTGGTCACCATTGAGAAAGGTCATAATCTGGGTACCTGAGAACTTGGTGAAAATATTTGAAGTCCCAACTAGAAATTTAGTCCAAACAGAATGCTAATCATAGAATAAGATCTATGAGACTAAGTTAGCATGAATATTTAGGCAACAACTCAATAATCCTAATAATAAGAATGTAACAAAGGTCAATAATTCCAAGCTGCTGGCATTATGACAGTGCATTGCAGGATCCTAATTGCTGATCTGGATTGGATTGGCCAATAGGACCAAACAAATTTTCATAAGGCAAGGTTGTATACAATTAAGTGGAAATCCAACTTCATGCTAGAACTGAGCTCATAGATATTAAACATCACTTCATATGTGAAGCTTTAGATAATAACATAGCTAACTTAGTTCACTATCCTAAAGATGAAATGACAGCAGACATATTTGCCAAACCATTATCTAGTGATAGACCTGAATATCTTAGATTGCAGTTAGGACTATTTAATTTGACTATTTAGTTGAGTGTGAAGTGTTGTAGATTTTGTCATTACACCCAAATATTTACCTAGCTTGGTCTCTTGAATGATTACCTAGAAAGTCTAGAGAATTCTGACCAAAGTTCTTGTTGGTTTACTTCCAATATCTTCACCATAACATCAGGTGCCCAGAATTTCTAAAAGTTGTCCAGACAGCACCAAACTTTGCACACGTGCTTTTGAGATCTTCCTAAACATATTCTACAAGTTTTTTGCCAAGACCACGTAATAAGTATCAATACTTCTTTTACATTCAACAAATCATTAAGTGAGATCACATAATCTACTTGTTCTCTCAATCACTTCCAATATCTCCTAGACTCTTACAACAGGAAAAAGCTATCTATTGTGTATCTTACTATTGCACGCTGGCATATGATCTAGGTGATTATCATTGACGAATGTTATTTATTCAAAGCTTGTTTGTGTTTGCAGCAATAATATTTCATATCTGTTACTGAAATAGATATAGAGAAGTGATATTGGAAGGATAGCTTGCAATCGCAATAGCTTTAAGGAAGGGGATTCGGAGTAATGATATCAAACATTGTGTTGAAAGTATCCAAGAGGGAAAATAATTCGATCACTTTCTCTTTGCTCCCCTCGATGTTGATGGCACCATTCTCAATCTCATCCTCAATAGATGATTGATCAGCTAGGATCTTAGCCAACGGTTGACGAGTTAACACTAGCTTGGCATCTGCTTCTGGGGCTTGGACCTGTGGTGTATGAATGAAAGCACAATTGACAAGGTGAGTCATGTAATCGTTTTCCTCATCTGATTCTTCAAGGAAGTGCCAGTTCAGTTTGATTGTTTTGTCCTCGGCATTGGGACCATTCAGTCGGATCCCCATATATTCAAACATCATTCCAGGCGTCATACATACAACCACATCCAAACTGACGATAGGTATAGGAGTCTTGTTGACGCCATTTCGCAATTCCCATGCCCCCATCAAATACTCATTGCGCCAAGGTCCGCATTCTGTTTGATACCCTAGTTGCTCGAATGCATCCGCTTGCAGAAGCCTTGCCTTTTGATAAAGAGCCTTTGCTTGATCAGTTTCCTCTGGTGTTGCGTACACCGCGTGCTTCAAAACCTCAGCAACCCATCTATATTCTCCGTCATCGTAGGCTTTTTGCGCCTTGGTCAAGATTGCTTCAACCCCACCCATGTATTCAACATACTTCTCAGCACCCTCCTTCGGAGTAAGAGTATTCAGGTCAGCTGGATTGGAGCTATACCACCCTAGGTGCTTTTGGTAGATGGCTTTTACGTTGTGGCTCACTGAACCGTAATAGCCTCGGTTGTACCATTCATCACTAAGGCTCTTTGGAAGCTTCACCATATTTGCAACTTCTATCATGGTATAACCGTGGTTCATCAGCCGGAGAGTCTGGTCACTCAGGTATTTATACATATCTCTCTGCTTAGAGAGAAATGAAATGATATTCTCTGAGGACCATGTAGGCCAGTGGTGCTGCGCAAAGAGCACATCGGACCTTTCCCCGTAGAGATAGATAGCTCTGTTCAGTGTCTTCCACCATGCAACTGGATCACGGACCTCAGCTCCGCGTAGACTGTATATATTATGTAGTGTGTGCGTGGCATCTTCTGCCATGCATAAGGCTCTAAGCGTAGGAAAGTAGAGGATCATTTCAGACGGGGCTTCAGTATTCTGAGCTAGCATAAACTCCACATCCAGCCCAGCCACAGATAATATTTTCCTGTCTTCCTTCACAGTAACGGTGGGATCAAGTAACGACACAGTTCCCACACTGATTGTCTTCCCCAACCCACAAGTCCACCAAGCCCTTTGGATCCTTTGGCAGGAAAGGTCCATACATGTATTGGGCACGGCGGCTCATGGCGTTGCCCATGTAGACATTCTCCGAGATAGCATGCTCAAGGAAGCCATCGGGCACGATGATCTGAATTTCTTTTTCAAGCGGATTATAGTCCTCTGGCATGACGCCTTTTATGCCACCAAAGTGGTCGACATGGCTATGAGTTATGATAATGGCCTTGATAGCTTTTCTCCCTACGGAGCCATAGTACAGCTCCATTCCAGCCCTCGCTGTCTCATCACAAGCGAGTGGGTCAATCACGATAAGGCCTTGTGGAGCATCAATGATGGTCATGTTGGAGAGATCATAACCACGGATCTGATGGACTCCGTCGCATACATAGAAGAGCCCAAACGAATCGTTTAGCTGCGCTTGTCTCCATAGGCTAGGGTTCACTGATAGCGGCGCCTCTTCCTTCTCAAAGCCCCACCCATCGAAAGTCCAATGCTTGCCGATGGAGCCTCTGACGGGTGTCGCAACTTGATACTTGAAGGCATCTTGGAAATCGGTTTGGCCCTTGGATGGAAGGCTCCTGGCTACCTCTTCTTGATGGGCAATGGTTTTGGCTGAGGGTTCGTTCCTGGCAACTGGAGTGCTAAGCATGGTAGAGTAGATCTGGGTACTCTGTATGAGTGCTTTGGTCCTTAAATAAAAGTCAGGATACAAACAAATTTCCATATCTGGAGATCGTTAAGCACCTTTCGCAGCACCAAAATGGATCTAGTTGCTCTGTAGCACAAGAATCTCTGACGTGTCTAAAGCATTGACTAGGATTCACTAGTGATATATACAACGACATTAGCGTTCCCTACCAGCGATTTATCTGAAATATGATCATCATACGAACAACGATCCAATAAATCATCATACGAACAACGACCCATCATTGGCCATACACAGCATCGTAATGAGAATAAGATTGGGTGATGATGCTAAGTTTGGAAATTGATAGTCAGCAAAGAGAAGACGTGTAAATTGCACAGTACAATGCACACATTGACCACAGAGTTGAAATTTGAGGATTGAGTATATTGATCTTGGCCGCACTAGAGGATTGAGCTTATTGATCTCAGCCACACTAGAGAATAGAGCTTATCAATCTGTATGGGCCTGAATGGTGGCTTGTTTAGCGCAGACAACGATTCTCTCGCCCTATGTTGTCTTATTCATAGTGAAGTGAGCACTATACAAGTTGCCAACACTAGCAGCAATATCGGTGGTGGCCATACCACATGGCCAGCAGTAGCGCTTGGTCACTTGCATAATGGAACACAGACCAAGTTCAGCCAACATCGTTGCCATATTTGGGAATCCGAATCAAGAGTCAGCAATAACTAATGAAACCAAGGCTTAACAAGTGGAAGTCAACTTGGACATACCAGGATCACTGGTGTATTCCTTCTGCGAATGATCACTCACTGTATCTATTCTCAGGATACAAGCAGTGTGATAGTCTACTGAAGTCTTAAACTCCTGTCCGATGGGATGCGGCTTCCTTGAGAGCCTTGCTTCCAGTAAGCTTTTTTGTCTGAATGGCTGATAACCGTCATTACAGTTATTAATGCAACCCACATCATGCACTTGGTAAATGTAATATCAGTCCAGGGGCCAATGTTACTTGCATAAGCATTAACCCTCTGAATGATAGTGCGAACGTGATCTAAAGGAAGGAAGAACAAGAAATAATCCAGTGATAAGGCATTTTTAGCATATGATACACACTTGCGCGGGAATCATTGTATACTTCCCCAGGTGTCTGCTGCAGAAAGGCCAATTTCATCTTCCTCTTGCTCCTCTTGTTGGATAGCATCATCCAAAAGGTCTTCGTAAGTCTTAAGAAAAGATGCTTTAAACAACTCCAACAAATAATGATATTCAGATTCTTGTTTATCAGAATATGATATGAAAAAAAAACAAAGAAAGACACCCATCCAGGAAAAACTAATGCATTTTATTCGAATCTCTACTTGTTCCTAAGAAAATATTGGTCCAGGAGGAAATCATGATATATGAAGAAACCGACGCCAATCAAAATATATACAATAATGACAGGTTTGAATACGAGTGCACACGACCTTATGTCATTTCAAACGGGTTGAAATTTTCCTTAAAATTCGCCATATATACAATATAAGACCCAAGCAGGTGACTAGTTTGGGGAACAACAATTATTTGCAACATTCGAAATACCTGGCGAATTAGTGGGATGATACTCGCAACAATTGTCGCACATTTCCAGTAAGATGGAAAATCCAATAGATGACAAAACTGGCATTTGGGTAGATAGACAAACAGATGTGGCTTCCCAGTACAGCAGCTCAGATACCCACCAATCATTTACTATTCTAAGCATATAGATCGAATTTTGTGAAACGAAGCTCGTTTTAAGTTTGGGCAGAACGTATAAAATCCGTTTAAGCAGCTACTTACAAAGATTACATGGGTAAATTACGTTAAATCATGAGAAATTACTAGTGTAATGGAAAGTGTTTTCAAAGTCATATCTCACTGAGGATTAACCGTGAAACAGTGCCATTAAACCCATCAAACCGGCCACATCACAGTTCTGGAATTTCAAAAGCATTTCTACAGTTGAATGATTGGATAAATAAAATAACAAATGTATATTACTAGCAACTAACAAGAGCAGGATTGAGGAGCATGGAGGTTAACATTGATCTCATTATTATCCAAGTAGATATTACATCCAAAACGAAGGATTTCCTAGCACAATGAACGATATGCATAACCATTTAAATGCTTTGGTGCGGATAGGTGGTATTTAGTAGAGCCACTTTCTATCAACACCCACTTAAGGTTCAGTGTATCTATTATCCGGGACCAATCACTACGAGGAGCAAAGATCCCATCAATTAGAGCATCTCTCAGCAATGACGCACTTCCACTACTTAATTAGGAAGGCAAGGGGCCAAAGCTTGTCGGTAACTACGGCAGACGTTCCGGCCCTATTCTACCTATCCGGCACTGATGGCTGGCTAATCATATTGAAGTAATAGTTACAGGTGGGGTGGACTGTGATTAGCCCATCATGTCGCGTGCGCATTTCTATTAACCAAAACTGCAGATAGTAAACTGATGGGATGGCTTTTCTGCTCCGTATGTTTTCATTACAGTGAACATATTTAAGCAGCGCAATGGGTGCTGTGTGAGCATCAAGCATCACCTATTGCATTCGCCCATGGCTGAGCTTTATTCGAAAGAAGGTTTTCAGGCCAAGATCCCTAGCACAGCACAGGATCCCCGTCCACATGTAGACCCCAAGGTTCTCGTTGTTGCGTTTTCCGGCGAGGATGAGGCCTCGAGCGGAATCATCGTGAGGATCCAGCCCGATGGGAGCTTGGAAGATGTGAGAAAAGAATGCGGGGAGCGAATGAGTATTCCCAGACATGAGGATATCGAATTTCGGGACAAAAATGGTCAGGAGCTCAACTCCTATGAGCAGCTTGCAGGCCTGGATGTTGTCTACCTGACTATCGGCGGTGTCTCAAGTCGGGAGATTCCTACACCACCCACAGTTCCCTTATTTGGCACCATCCCCCACCTACTGCCGGACATTGTTGGGTCGCTGCTCAAATTCTTCAGAGAATACGATACCCCACTTCTTCAAACCTTCAATTTCCAAACACGGTCTTTGATAACCAATCATCCAGACATAGCTGAGCTCTTTGCTCAAGAAACCGAATACTTCACCAAGCGGATCACACTGCCTTTTGCAGAGGTAAAAGCCATTGGTGGGGATGGCTTATTCACAACAAGCTCCGACGAGGAAATCTGGAAGCTGGCTCACAAGCTACTGATGCCAGCCTTTTCAGCAGCTGCCATGAAGGTACCTGATTGTTCATCGCAGAGACCAAGAGATTCAATACTCATCGCCACCCCTATTGCAGGCCTATGGTCACGAGATGGCATTGCTTGCCAAAAAGTTGGTGAACGTCGTTGACGAGATAAGCACCGAGTCGGAACCAATTCTAATCTCTCCATGGATGACCAAAATTAGTAGGTGATCATGAAATTTGCACCAAGTGTACTTCGATTAACGCAATTGGTGTTAGCCTTCGAGACGATTGGGAAGGTTGGCTTCGGGTTTGATTTCGGCCTATTGGAATCCAAGAACGCACCAATTCACCCATTCGTAAGCCATTTTCAATTAAGGGAATTTCTGCACAATCCCAACAATTCCATCAATGCTCACCCGAAATTCATTTCATGCAGATCGATGCCATGTCATTCTGCCTAAGGTTGTTGGCTGGAGCCCGTTTGTTTGTGGAACCAAGCTAATATATTGTCCACTTTTAGGGAGGTAAAGACGCGGGCAACGAGATCACAATATTGGAAGAAGCTACCAATTTGGTCCAACTACCAATTCGATCGCATGATGCAGCTAATGAAAGACACCGTAGATGATGTATGTTCGAGCATGTTAGCCGTGCGCTTCAGCCATTAACCTACGACAACAGGTCATGATCCAAAGGAAGAACTCCCCCGACGTACAGGATAGTTCCAAAGATCTTCTTGGATTTATGTTGAATGCTCGAGATAAAGCCACTGGGCAAAAGTTGTCTGATGAGGTGATTCGGGATCAAGTGGTCACTTTCTTGATCGCTGGCCATGAGACCACATCGAATACACTCTCTTGGTGTTTGTACAATTTGGCCAGACATCCAGCCGTCCTGGAAAAGGTTCTCCAAGAGCTCTCCAATGTAGGGATCGCGGATGACGAGCTGCCCACCATCAAACAAATCTCCGGGCTGAAGTATCTCTCCCAGGTATTTGCTTGAATCTTGGACCACGCTGTGCGTGTAGGTTAGTAACGGTCATCCGGAAGGTATTGAAAGAAACCCTCAGAATGTACCCTCCCTTAGCTAGTTTGCAAAAGTACTGCATCAAGGATTGCAAACTTCCATTCGGATACGCCATTGAAAAGGGGACGGTGGCTCAGATCAATGTGTATTCTCTGCATCATAACCCAAACGTCTGGTACGTATGTCCGCTATGGATAAATCCATGCTGCTTTCGATAACCTCTTGTTTCTTGTATCCGATAGGAAGGACCCTGAGGTTTTCAACCCAGACCGCTTCAGTTCGGTTGAGGAGTCTAAGCGATCCCGGTACTCTTGGTTGCCGTTCTCTACTGGTCCGCGGGCATGCATTGGTATGCAGTTTGCACTACAAGAGGCGAAGATCATCCTGGTAAGTGGAATTGAGGCAAAGGTCATCGCACCTGCTAACCTTGGTCCTACAGGCAATGCTGCTGAAAAAGTTCGAGTTCACTCTTCCAGACGACCGCCCAGTTCACTACGACATTGGCTCTGGTAACATTATCAAACCAAAAGATCTGTACTTCAGAATCCATCCCCGCACCTCCTTCCCTCAGCCCACCACTCAGCCTCCGTCCGAAACTGCCACTCCATTCACCGAACTCACCAGCGCCCTGACGCTACCCAGCATTCCGTCGGACATGAAACTGCCGAAGTTCACGGTCCTTTTTGGTTCCAACATGGGGATGTCTGAGGAATACGCCAATAAGGTGGCCAGCAACGCCAGAAATCTTGGATTCAAAGACGTTGAGGTGACCCCATTGGATGACTGGGAGGTGCTGACCAGTGGAAAATACACAGGAAGCACAGATCAAGACTCTCCAATCGTGTTGGTTATCACCAGTACTTACAACGGTCTACCTCCTGATAACGCAGTGCTTTTCGACAAGTTCATCAGCGCTCCTACCAGCGTAAATGAAACCCCACTTAAAGGCTTGCGGTATGCGGTATTCGGGTGCGGCAACGTGCAGTGGAGAACGTACCAGGCTTTCCCCAAAAAGGTGAATGACAGATTCGAGTATTTGGGAGCGGAGCAATTGTTTCCTGCTGGAGCTGGTAATGCGGATGCTGATATTGATGCTGACTTTACCGAGTGGTTAGCCAGATTTTACGCTTCGATATTAGCTGACTTTGGATTGGATGGCGCTAACCTAAGCTCCATTGCAAACACCGCGGCATCAAACCCGACTGAGGGCGTATCATTGAAATACATCCCCCAGGCGGACACTCCAATGCAACAACACTCCGGACAGCCATCCATTGTGCGTAAGAACGTTGAACTCCAGTCAGCAAAAAGTGAGCGTAGCACTCGTCATTTAGAAATCGAGTTGTCAGAGGGGCAATCCTACAACACCGGAGATCATCTAGAAATCATGGCAGAGAATGACCCAGAGGTGGTGGAAGCCGTGGCAGCCACCTTCGGATATGCTCTGGATGCAGTATTCGAGGTAACCGTCGATGCTGCCTCCAGCACGGGCCTGAGCTCACGTTCCTTGGCAGCGAGTATAAAGGGTCCGTGCACTATTCGCGACGCGTTGACGTACTACGCAGATCTTCACGCAGCTCCCTCTCGTCAATTCATTGGCATCTGTGTATCTGCCATAGCCGACACTCACCCGGAACTAGAGAGGAAGTACCTGGAAAATATGTGCCAATCGGGGGAACAGGGCAATGAAGCTTATATGCAATTCATCCGGAAGAACCGGTGTATGATGGACCTGATCCGAAACTTCCCAATGGTCAAGAAACTCGATTTCCGGAGTTTCCTGTGCGGTATGTCCACCATGGCCAAGCGCAGATACTCCATCGCAAGTTGCCCACAGATCTACAAGAATGTCGCCCACCTATGCGTAGGCGTAGCTGAGGATATTGGGTATGAAGATAGGAAATACACCGGACTTTGTTCAGGCTTCTTGTCCAGGCGTACGTTGGGAAGCCAGGTTCGGGCAAATGTCCGTGGGGTGAAAGAGATCTTCCATCTCCCTAAAGATCCAAAGGTTCCGGTAATCATGGTATGTGCAGGTACAGGGGTTTCACCCTTCCGAGGCTTCCTTCAGGAGCGTCAACTCAATGGCTGCAAATCCGTAAGTAAGGGAGGTGTATCGGAAACGTACATGTTTTTTGGCTGCCGTTCACCAGAGCAGGATTTCATTTACCAGGAAGAGCTGGAGGAGTTCGTCAATGTCGGACTCTCGACAAGCTGGTGGTCGCATTCTCGCGTACTGGTGAAGCCAAAAAGTATGTTCAACATCAATTGCTAGCCCACTCGGTCTTGGTCTGGGATGTGCTCCATAACAAGAAAGGAGCGCTCTACGTATGCGGTTCGGCCTCCGGTATGGCAAAGGATGTTGGCGCCACGATGCTTTCCATCTTTGAGCAGGTTGGAGGACTAGAGAAGGAAGAAGCCAATGAATACTTCCAGAGACTACAACACGATGGAAAGTATAACGAGGATGTATGGGGTTAGGTCAATGTATAGCAAATGTTATAATCTATCATAAAAGTAAAGGCTACAGCCAGCTAGGCACTTCATTTCTATCACTAGCCATGATAAGTTTGTATTTTTCCCACGCAGCTCTTTTCTCTACATATATATATATATCCAAATGACTATTCCAATCGAGGATAATCTATATAAATAGCTCGACTATTCCTCAAATGTTCAGATCGTGCATGGAGTTCCTCTTGATCAGAAAATAACCATTTCCGCACTTGATCTGTATGAAATAAATGAAAAAATCCTCCAATGACATAGATTCTGCATTCAAAATGGGTTGCTCTTTGCCTTGTAATCTTATTCTATCGCTTAAATCCTCAATAGGTGTGTGAATATGACACTAATCAGTGCGCATCTTGGCTCATGAAAGCTTGCCCACTCAGTGGTTTCCAAATATGCCATGAATACCCGCAATATTAAACTTGGGTTTGTTGCAAAGTTTATGATACAGTATACTTCTTCTATCAAAATAAACTTATCATTAATCCAACAGTGCTTGTATGATATTTTCTTGATATCTGTGAGAGAACTTTGCAAACCCCTGTGAAAATTTTCAAATTTGGATTGCATAAAGTATTCTGCTGGCTTTCCTATGATATTCCAATGGTATTTGACTGACATTGCTGTGGTACTTTTCATTCAGTTTTTTAGATGTTTGTGACTCTAGAATCAGTGAACCAGCTGGTACTAAACTTGGTATGCAGGTTTCTCTGGCTCGGGTCCTTCACGGGGAATATGTCTACTTGTCATCAGGGAGGCAGGAACTTCAAATGCTCTAAGTTATTACTTGAAGGAGACTGTGGCATCTGTGGGTATTCCACTTGCTCTGAAAGTTTTTTTCACTGGGGGAACTAGTAACAAGAGTGCTCTAAAAATAGTTTCAGGAGGTGGTGTAGAGAGTATTAGGTCAAATCCAAGATTACAACAAATTCAATGACTTCCAGGAACTTGCTAATTCGATGAATTGGCATAGTTATAGCCTCAATGGTCACTAACTGATCTTTTTATTTGACTAAAAAAAGTCAAGAATGCATCACTGCTATGTTGTAAAATTCGCAATTGCACCTAAATATTCACCTAACTTAGTCACTTATATCATTACCTACAAATCTTGGAGAATTCTGAGCAAATTCCTTGTCGGGATTTATTTGGATTATTCTCACCAAAACATCAGGTACCTTTAAAAAGTCTGGGAGTTGTTTGTTGTAAATTTCGTATACACCTAAATACTCACCTAACTTAGTCACTAAGATCATTGCCTACAAATCTTAGAGAGTTCTGATCATATTCCTTGTCGGGATTTACTTTAAATATTTTTACCAAAATATCAGGTACCCAGGACATTGGAAATCTCAAAGTTGCCCAAACAGTTATATTACATTATATGTAAGCTATTCATAACTAACATCAAGCCAGATGGAGTTACAAGTATATGAGTAATTTAGTTGTAAACTCAGCATTTGCAAGAATACGAATATGAAGCTAAATTATATGAGTAAACGTATCGATAAGAAAACCCTGCACTGATCTAGTACAGAAAGCTACTCTTAAGCCAAAAGCTCAAACTTGATTTTCTTGCTGAGTTTACTGTTTTAAGTTTTGGATTTACTCCTAAATATTCCGTCAACTTGGTCACTTAAATCATATTCTATGGACCTTTGAATATAAATCGCTTCGTTTTCATGGATGATATTGCTGAGATATTCTTACAGGTACAGTTGGATTAAGTGTGCAAAACTTTTGAAACTCTAATGGCTGGCGATATACCAAAGCAATAGTAAATCTCAAGTATATTAAAAAGAATGGATCTTAAGAATACGTATATCCACCTTCAAAAATCAAAATCTTCATGTTCTGATCACGTGCAATCGGCAAGTATGGTACGCTTCGTAACGATGTATATTTTCTTGATTTACTTCACCTAATTAGAATGATTACTTGTGATTATTTTGACACAATAGAGCGATTGTTAACCACCAAAGTATTTAAAGGTATTCTCCCTAGTTCCTTTCGAGCCTAATACAGTACAGTAAAACCCCCAATCCATGGCCAAAGCTGGGATCAATAACACAGAGGATCACAAGCGAAAATTCCCCGTCGTAGATAACAGAAGTACCGCGGGCTTCCTTTGAGCGTTAGTTTGAGAGAGGGCTAAATTTCGAGTTGTTCCTAGGAAATCTGGTAGAAAACCCCCATCAAGACTCAAGGCAGCCAGAATTTGATGTTTCTGAGGTTAGTCTTTGGGTGTTAACCTTTCCGAAGTGCTCCCTTACCTGATTTCCTCCCCGAGCAAGTTTTCTCAAGCTTCCACTTCGCACACCACTTTGGATCGTAACAACCGTATAACAAGGCCTACACCGATAACAAAATACGAAGACAAACAACCCCCAAGTAAAGCGGCAGATTCACTACGCAATCGAGTTGAAGGTGTTTGCTAAATCTCTCTATCAGCGCGTGTTAGAACAACCGCTTTTGAAATGGTGAGAAGGAAACCCTAAAAACTTAGCCTATACCAATGCCAATGCTGACGTTTTTGATAAGCATACACAACCCAAGTCGGAGAAAGCTGCTGAAGATCGTCAGAAACCATCCCTTGGTAAGCCAAGGCAAAAGATAATACTTTATGTGTACGATATGGCTAACCATCGCAATATCGATAGCATCCAACTCATCATCTAACCTGGTAACCAAGAAACACTTATACAATAGAAAGTGTGGCTATAACATCTAACATCTTATTCACCAGCCAAACGGCGACCATTCGAAATACCACGAGCCTGGACATTCAAGATTCACAAGCGATTCGCAAGGTTTGTCTGCCTATTTCCCTGGTCTGTCGATATATCTGACATCCTGCAGAACAATCAATGCGTAATTCAAATATGGTTGCCATGTCGATCGCTGAGACATCCAAAGTAAACGCTAATTCCCCCCATTCCAAGCACAACGGATGGCTAACTGTTTTCTAGCGGCAACGTCCTTCCAATAGGGACATGAAGATCGCAAACCTGGTTGAATCAACAGGTACGGTCCACTTGATTTACGAATACTCTAACCAGCAGCATAACACGGCACATGCGTTGCAGACATCCTAAACACCGACCAAAACCCCTGGGCACAAGATGCCCCAGAAACCCCAATCCCATCCACCTCAAGTATTACATCTGGCTTTAACTCGCAGTAAGGCCTTAAGCTAACAGTATATCATGGACGATCTAGACAGTATGCCCATTCCCATCGCCAGCCATAATGTAGATTTCCGACCTTCCGAGCCTTCAGGCCCAAGTGAAGTCATTGACCTGACGCCTAACGCTCCGTCTTGGCGCCCACGAACTAACGCACAGGCAGAGTCGCAAGTGATAACCATCGAGAGTGACGATGAGCCGGAGGTGCGGCCCACCACACACTCGACTCTTCCCAACACACGCAGCGCACCAAGCTCCGGTCGCAATCAACGGGCTAGTAGACGCCCTAATCCCCGCCGTCGACGATCGCCTCGTTACGATTTCTTGAACTCGGTTTATTCAGACTTCCGATTCATACATGGTATGGTAGAGCCAGTATTCGTTCGCAACCGCCAACCATAGTAAGCCAACTCTAAATCTAATCCCAACCCTCCTAACAGCGTTCGAGAATCTGTTTGGCCGGAACCTTATGCCGATCGACTCAACTTTTCCGCTTCCCGAAACTTTTCACCTGTTCCATACTGGCGAGACTGAGTTCAACCACAGCCCGACCCCGCCACCGGTAGAGCGCCCTCGTCCAACGAAGGTCCCTGAGAATTTGACCAAACTCGAAGGGAAAGGCTACAGCATCAATGTTCCGACCGAACAAGATGGCTTGATTGTGTGTGCCAAGTGCGAGCAACGCCCACAAAGCATGCACGCCACTGGGTGTGGTCATGTCTTCTGCCAAGATTGTGTTGACAGGGTGGTGGAGATGAAAAAGTGTCCATGCTGCAACAAGCGGCTGAAAGCCAAAGACGTAATCAAACTGTTCATATAACCGTTTGTTGGCTTTCCCCATGCTCTTCACGGGGTGGTGAGAAGGTAGCTATGATTCGCGAGATACGCCATGAACGAACTTTCCACTTCTTGTAAATTGGTTACCTGTACAATAAAGGGTATGCTGGGTATTTCACGCATACGACAACTCTAAACCAAGCTTCGGAGGTTGCTTTAATCTTTACGATCCAGCGAGATACAGGTCAAATGGGTGAGCTGGATATATACAGTTGACTCTTGGTGGGTTTACACACTGTTTGCTAAACGGGGTTGTCATTATCCTTCATGTCGAAGCCCTCGATCTTGGTCTTGACCAGATCGGCGCATGACTCCACCTTGGAGAGGTCCTTGCCTACAAACGAGATGACCACGTTCACGGTGTCGTTTTTCCATTTCGGATAGCTGCCGATCTTGACTTCCGCCCCGACGTTGTTTTGGGCTTCGCTTAGGACCTGCGCTATCTTGGACTCCATCCAGAGAGTGCCAATCAGTTTGCGATGGAACTTGGCCGTGCCTGACAGCTCTGTGGCTATGCTAGGCCGGTAATCTTCCAACATCAGCTTGAATAGCTTGGGCACTCCTGGCAATATGTATACATTCGACACGATAGCCAGTGGAACCCACAAAGAGTGACTGGTATAGAATACTTGGGCCTTTTCGGGAAGTAGTGCCATGCGCTTTCGAGGTAGTGTAAGCTCCAGGTGTGGTGAAATCTGTTGCATACGAGCCAAGGTAGGCTCATGATAGGCGACCTTTTGGTTGAATGCTTCAGCGATTGCTTCATAAGTGATATCATCATGGGTAGGGCCTATTACCGAAAGTCGAAGCTTGGTTAGAGGGATCGAGTGTACACGGAGAAAGTCCATTGAAAGGGAGAACCTATGCCACCACTGGTGAAAACGTAATCGTGGTTCGCCGAGAGACGCCTGACGCTTTCTACTATGTCCTCAGTGACGTCCGGAACCACCTCAATCCGACGCATATCCAAGCCCAGATCAAAACAGTACTGCGCTAAGAACGCCAACATTAGCCAACCCGGTTATCGCAAATGAACCTCGCCTTGGCCCACTGACCTAAGAAATGAGAGTTGCTATCTCTGGTTTTTCCGCTGAGAATCTCGTCTCCGATGATGCACGCGGCAACTGTTTTGCTTCTGGCCTGGTTGGTGCTGTATTCCCTGTTGAAGGAAAGCAGCGCATTCTGGAACAAAGAGCAAAGTAAGTTGAAGTGCAAACTCTTCGGTTCCAGTTGAGCACACGTACCAAAGAGCTTCTACTTGTGTACGAGGCATGAGGTCTGACAGCCCTACTTTGCCTCAACCAAAACGTAGCCATCCTTACAGCAACTTGTGGAAAGATGGTACCCGCTTGCCCCCACAAGTGGAGAATGCCCCTGGTCCTGATTACATGTGCTAGGCCTTACAACCAATCAAACGCACCAAATGAATTCGATGTACGACATACTGGTGAGAGCACGCTTTATTGATTTTCTTGTAGCTCCGAGGACTACCATTCGTCAAACCCATCATGGGAAGTCATTCGGATCCTTCCGCGGGTAGGATTCTCATTCAGCAGCCTGATGTTGGGGTGGCTGCTGGGTTTGGTGGTGCGGTTGTGGGCGAGGTTTAGAACCAGCCTGGAATTGGGGCCCGATGCCAGCGCTATGGAAAGTTGGTCCAGTCCTACGTCGGTGACATGGTTGCCGCACAAATTTATCTGCAAGAGATGGAGGTTGTGGCCCTGGATCTGTCTCACCAAAGGCTCAATGGCTCTGTCAGAAAACCGGCTATTCGGAAGCGACAACGAGTTCAGGGTGACGCGCGAAAGAGAATGGAACAGCCGGTCGCTCAAGGAAAACCCAGTGGCATTGCTGAAGCAAAAATCAATGCTCATATGTTGCAGGGCCGGATGCAGTGTCAAGAGCCTCAAGAGGGCTCGGAAGGACTCCTCGTTGTTGATGAAGTTCCCGAGAAAAGAGACACTCTCCAACTCGCTACAGCCTAGCAGTCCCTCCAAAAGACGTGCGCTACCGTCAACTCCTGGCTGACAATGATCCAGATTGATGTGGCGGATCCCTCTGTTGCATTGAAAGGCCTCCTGAAAAGCCTGTGAACCACGCGGGCCTAAACTAGAATCGGAAATGTCCAGGGTACGAAGCGACTTGTTAACGCAAAGACTCTTGGTTAGGTGCGGTATGGCGCATCCATCCAGATCGCAGTTGGCCAAATCCAAGGTCGCCATCTGACACCCTGGTGACGACAGTAGATCGCCGAGGATTTTCAAGGTCGCCTCGCCAACTTCATTATCAGTGATTCTGATCTCGGTTATGTGTGGGGCTTTGTTGATTGCCTTGTCGACCAAGTATCCGATCTCTAGATCGTCCGAGTCATTCGACGACAAACGGAGTGTATGAACAGCTATTCTGGACAGAAAGCTACCCAGAACATCAATGGATGCAGTATGAATCCTGGTCGACACCAGCTCCAAGTGAAGCTTGTACTCAAAAGACACGTCGAACAGCGCTGCCAGGGATTCCAGAATCTCTCGAAACACACCGTGGTCATGCAACTTGCAAAATAGAAAGCCCACTCGGGTCAGCTTCCTTGGGTCGCAATTCTGGAACAAAAGCTTGACGTTTTGGCCGATCTCCGGTTGTGTAAGTAAGGTGTGGAACTCCAAGTGGCGGACACCAGTAAGCTTCCTTAGTACAGGCTCCAGCCGCGTTCGAGAAAGAAAGCTGTGATGAAGTTTGAGTGTTTGAACGTTTTTGAGGATCAAGGAGAACACCAAATCCAAGGGTGTCTTGTCCTCCACAAACTCCCCTGACAGTAGAATGTCGGTCCAGCCAGGCGTTTGCAACAGACTGCTTAGCTTTGAACTAAGTGATAGATGCTTTATGCGTTTGTCTTCATGACCGGGCCGAGATGGCCGGCTCCAGAAAAACAATTCGGCTGCTACTCTCTCCAAAGCACAATCTCGCTCACAGCCAGCGTTCTGGACGTCTGGCTGATGAAGAAATACTATATCGGACCAATGCTGCTTCCATAGTTTTTCGCAGTACTCCTCCTTGGTTCCTGAAGTGCCTGGGGTATGTGAACTAGGCCAAGGAATTGCGCTATTATCGCCACTAGTTGCAAGTAATTCGTCTAGGATAAGCAACTGCAGGGGTGACAACAACTTCAGGACTTGCTGACGCCAGGATCTTCGTAAGGCGGGCCATACACACCGAAAAATACGACCAGGGGGAAAACTGGCTACTATCTGGATAGTTAAAGCTACCAGACTTGGCACCCTTACATCCATCAGATAAACAATGAATGAGTAACGATGGAGATATAAATCCGTTTGATGGATATTACCCCATTTGACATATACTCGAATGATTTAAAAGATCTAATTATCACGCAGTCGAACTTCAGCTGGAAAACGGAATAACCAAGCTGAATAGAGTATTGGAACTCGATGACTACATTGATGTTGGACTCCGAAATATGATAGTCGTGTTACACCGGGATGGCGGACAATCCCATCATTTCGTGACGTTGCATAAATACCTCAAACGCCTCGTTGCTTTCCACCAGAAAAGTAGCTTACGTTTGTGTTTACAAGTACCAAGTGACCATGACTGTCTTACCTCCAGCACATGCCTATCGCTTTACCAAGCCAATTAAACGCATAGCTATCATTGGCGCCGGTGCTGCTGGACTGGCAACTGCCAAGTCACTGGTTAGCCAACAACACTTCGCTGAAATCAAAATCTTCGAGCGAAACTCTCGAATTGGCGGGACTTGGTGAGATATGGGCAGTCCTCGTGGGTTTTCGGCTGGTACTGATTCTTCCTTTAGGATATACTCAGATAAGAAAGGCCCGAAAGTTTATTTTCCAAGTGTGGATCCGTTGATTGCTGATCCGGAGGCGCCCCCTCGCCACTATAACAGCAGTATTTACAGCACTTTGAGGACAAACCTTCCTCATCCTGTGATGTCCTTCAAGAACCATCCTTTCCCAGAGGACACGCCGCTTTTCCCAAGCCACAGCCATGTCTTGGAAAACTTGGAGGCTTTCGCCGAGGAAAATAAGCTTCTACCTTTAGTAACGTTCAACACCATAGTTCAGCATATGGATTATCTGGATGAGGAATGGAAACTAACCTTACTCACCGAGGGGGAAATATCCACCGAGGCGTTTGACGCAGTCATAGTCTGCTCAGGGCACTACTACGTTCCCTTCATACCAAATATCAATGGATTGGACGAACTCTCAGAGAAACGGCCCGACAAGTTGTTGCATTCTAGAGAATACAAAAAACCAGAAGACTTCAAGGGGAAGGTAGAGTGGACCTGACGATGTGTATGCTATTGATGCAGGATCTCATGACATGTGTCTCTCTTGCAAGGTGGTGCTGGTAGTAGGTGGAGCATCTTCCGCCATCGATATTGCGCGCGATTTATCATTTCAGTGTAAGAATGTATATCAGTCTATCAGAGAGAAGGAGGGAAGTGCCGATATAGGTGAAGCCCCGGGAACCGGGTCGGCCTCAGACAACAGGATTGAAATCAAACCCGAAATGAAGCTGATTGACGTGGCCAACAATAAGATACATTTTGTGGATGGGACCCAGTTGGACATACCAGACATCATACTCTTTGCCACTGGTTACCTTTATTCCTACCCATTTCTGAGTCAATTCGAGCGAACCAACACCAAGGTTGAAGAGGAGGAAGTGATCATCACCGACGGAATGAAGGTGCACAACGTATACGAACAAATCTTCTACATCCCCAACCCCACATTGGCCTTTATTGGGCTACCGGTGAAAGTGGTCCCGTTCCCACTGTTCCAATATCAGTCGACATACGTTGCTCAGGTGTTTGCCGGAAAAACCGATCTCCCTGGACGAAAGGAGATGAGGGAATGGTATCAAAGGTTAACCGAGTTAGCGCCTGGAAGAGATGGGCACATCCTCAAGGGACCCAAAGAGGTGGAATATTGCAACCGTCTCTCCGACCTTACCAATGGGGCCATCTCACGGGTTCCCGAGTGGTGGTTCGAGATGCGAACCAAAGCACTGTCGCTTCGCAAGAAGGAGCTGGGCTACTGAGCTGCCCCTCTCTACACCACAGCCGAACAAGGAATAAAAAGCGGAATTTATTTAACTAAAAGTGTAACATTACATAACGATCATGCCAGGACTGCGGTCACCGCACCAATTAATTTGGTAGGATTGGCACCAACGATCACATCGACCTTCTGACCATCCTTATAAATATGGAAGGTTGGCATGGAACGGACCGACGCCGATGCAGCGATGTCCGGCAGCTCGTCAACATCCACTTTGGCGAAGATGGCGTTGGGGAAATCTCCGGCGAGTTTCTCGAACTTGGGGGCGATCATCTTGCAAGGTCTAGAAATCCATGTGGTTAGTACCAAGTCTGGTGATCATCCGGTGGACACAGAATACATACCCGCACCAGGTGGCGAAGAAGTCGACGATGACGTATTTGTCGCTCTTGAGCAACTCTTCGAATTCAGATACGCTGTGGATGTGTTGGATGGCCATGTTGGTTGGGTTGAATACTGTGGGACAGGCGTGCGCCAGCTCTCTTTATACCAGAGCTCCCCTCGGGATGGCAAGTGTTGGTTGGGTGGTTATTTGTAATGCAACTGTCGAGAAAGTCTATTAAAGCAACCAAATTCCAGGCATTTCCCAAAGTTAGCGAGCCATGCTATTACAAATGCACATCCCAAAGTTAGCGAGCTATGCTATTACAAATGCATATCCCAAAGTTAGCATGTCTGCTCAACCAAGCCAAACCATTACAAATGCATTTCCCAAACAGACCTATCCACCATCCACCGTCCCCTAGCTATATCCCATCGGCAAAAAGAATCCACCGATGACCCAATCAATATGAGATCAGTCCGCCTTCGATTGATCTAATTTCTTTATAAGGTTTATTTGGGCTATCAGGACCGATAAAGAAGAATCCTCCCCTAGCTGCATCAAGTCGTTTACAGAAATGTCTTCTCGATTTACGATATTGGTACTCGAGGACAACCTAGTCATGCTAGGCGCTGCAGAGGAGTCGGCTGGCTGCGTGCTACGAGGCTGTTTGATGCTCGACCTATCGGAAACGACCAAGCTGAAAACCGTCCGATTGTCCTTCGAAGGGAAAGTGAAGCTCTCCAGTCACAAGAGCTCCTGCGGTAACCCCAGTGTGGACTTTTCGTTGCGATGATGTGTATCTAACGGTATGCTTTTCATAGACATCGGGTCCCATCAAGAGTTGCTGATCTCTCACGCATGGACTTTCCTGGACACCGCGGACAAACCAACGAAGCTTGCCGCAGGCAAGTACAAATACAACTTCGAGCTCCCTTTGAAGAGCGAGCTGCCGCCTTCGATGCAAGTGGAGGGCGGAGCTATTGAGTACAAGCTCAAAGGGGTCGCTGAGAAAGCCGGCCTGTTTGGGAATCTCACGGCGGAGAAGAAGATTCATATCCACCGGCTCTTCTCTCTCTGGAGCTTCTCGCAAACCCATGCCAGCAGCAAAGGCACGTGCAAGGACCGCTTCGACTACGAGCTTACCATCTCCAAGAACTTCTTCCATCCAAAGGAGAGCATCGACATCACGGTCAGCATAGACCCATTAATCACTGGCCTGCGCGTGAAGAACGTCTGCTGGGGGATCGTTCAGAACACCAGCTACCACGTTCCCAGCAAAGGAGACTTCGGCCCCTGGGGCAAGGTGATCACCCGGGTATCCCACAAAACCCAGGTTCCCGTTGGCGACGATTTCCAGAAAACCTGGTCCCTGGCCATCCCCGACAAGAAGATCATGTCGTATGACGGGCAGAGCTCGTTCATCAAGGTCGAGCACCGGATCACCGCTAAAATCGAGATACTCGACGCCTACGGCGC
Organism: Basidiobolus meristosporus CBS 931.73; assembly: GCA_002104905.1. Taxonomy (NCBI): domain Eukaryota; kingdom Fungi; phylum Basidiobolomycota; class Basidiobolomycetes; order Basidiobolales; family Basidiobolaceae; genus Basidiobolus; species Basidiobolus meristosporus. The sequence goes on along the minus strand of MCFE01000348.1, from coordinate 62,323 downwards.
GCGCAGCAAGATCCGCACCAGCTTGCCGGTGGTGATTGTTCCTGAGCTGAGTAGTCAATACAATGCGCCACCGCGCTACTCTCGAGCCGCCATCACTCTCCCATCATACATGGAGGCGATGCTTCCCGACTGCGAACGAGCTTACTAAGGCCGTGGATCTAAATCGCTGTAGTTTTATGTATGTTTATATGTACCAAGCCCTTGTAACATCTCTATAATATAATTCATCTTTTCACAATGCTACACGGGTTTATTTGGAAACGGCTATCATGCAGGAGATAGGGTGGGTTGGTTGGTTTCTTCGGTGGTGGGTGAGTTGTTGGCGGGTGGCTTGATGTAGCCTCCCAACACCTCCAGGATCGGCTCAACCGGGAGGATGTCTCTTGCCTTCGCTTCGGTGAAGAGGATGTCGGCGTACACCCCCTCGACGAAGCATCGCTTGATGTACGGGATGAACGAGTTGACGAACAGCTCGCAGAATCTCTCGAAGATCGCCTTCTCCTCCGGCCGACTCGACCAGATGTCCGACTTGTGAGCGGCGTAGGACTGGATGGATTTGGTTGCGTCCATCAGGGAGTGGTCGATCTGGATGCTCAGATCTCTCATGATCGAGATGGGGGCCAGTAAGCGCAGCGAGTTGAAGGCGGAAAGGAACGCGTTGGTGAGTCGGGCGAGCGGTGGGAAGTTCACCAACGAGGTGGGTGGTGCAAACACGGATCTGCTGGTGGTCTTGGCCGGTTCGGTAGTGAGAGCCTTGTTGTTGGTCAGCCATGAGACGTTCTTCTTCATCACCTCCTCGATCTCCCGCTGGAACTCCTCGGTCCCGTCGACGATCAATTCCTTAACGATCACACTGACTCGGCGTTCAAAGATGCTCCCGATGATCTGACGAAAGTCCAGTCCGATGCGGCCCAAAGACATGCCGCAGAACATTGCCTGCGTCAGTAGGGAGGAGAGCGCGCTTATGTCGTGGATGGCGGATGTGTGCTTGGTAAGGGTGGCGGTGAATCGAACAACAATCTGCGATATATAGTCGGAGCAGATGACCTTGGTCGAGGTTCGTTCATTCGGGTCCAAATCCTCTTCCGCAAAGATGGCCTGGTATTGGCTCACGATGTCGAAGTACTCGTCTCTGCACAGGTCGATATATCTGCGCAGGAACTTCACCGGGTCGATCATCTCCACCGAGAGCTCGTGGACGAGCTGCTCAAAGTAGGCGTCTCTCGACTTCAAGAACAGCACTCGAAGCTCCGCCTCGTCGAAAACCTCCATACGTCGCAAAAATCCAATCACCCGTAAACAGAGGGGAAGCTTGATTGGTCCGCGTAGAAGTACCAGCAATTGCGACAGCATGTGGGCGATGGACTTCTCTACAGATTGGGAGACCTGCTCGAGCAAATCTACAGTCGGGTGTCGTAGGCACAAGCGCCTGACATGTGAAGAGAGCTCCAAAGCCTCGGCGTAGTAGCCATTTCTTACGCAAGTATCTATCAACTGAGGGATCTCCAGAACCTCCAGCAGGTTGTTGTAGTTGTTCAGTATCAGGGATAACTTGCTGCGGTCGGCCTGGATGCTGGTCACCTCGGCGTTGAAGGAGACGTACGACTTCTCCAGCGAGGGCAACACCGAGAGTAGGCTATTTAATTTGTGGTCGATGGTCGAGAGGGTGCTGGACACTGTTTCGGAAGAGGAGTAAACGCTGACAAAGCCCAAGTATTCTCGTTTCGCCAGCTCCTTGAGCTCTTCGGTCACCTCTTTCTCCCGTTTCTCTAGCAACACCGGCTCTTCGCGTAGCTCATTCAGGGACAGACCCGTCAGATGGTCTAGATATTCTTTGCACCAATCTTCCTTTACGAGTTCCTTCTGAGAAGGTCCGACGGTGGACTCGATTAGAGTGTGGAAGTAATCATCTACCTCTGACATCTCAAAGACTATACCCAAGGATGGATGATGGAATGGTGGGTATTATGCATAACCACTCACCAGGTCGCCATTTGACAAGATCCGGAAGATTGATCAATCAATGGAGATTTTTAAGCAAGGTTTATTGAATTGATGGGAATTGATGGGAAAAGCAATCAAATCTATATTTATGTACAAATCTCCAGCTACTCTACATCCATGTACTGAAAAGGGGTTAGCCGGGTGTTCACTCGAGAATGGGAACGCGTGGTCCCTTACCTCCTCCTCCTCCTCTTCCTCCCCCTGCGATTGTAAATGCTGCTTCACTCTGCGGGCCAACGACTTGTTGGGCTTCAGGTCCGAGATCTTGATGAACTTGTTGCACCCTGTGGACAAAATGAATATATGCTCGACGCATGGCTCACGTTGATAAATACCGGACCTGAAACTGGACAGGCGGCAGCCGTGGTTTGTGTTCGACGGATATGGGTTACGATGGCCTCCTTCGAGAAACTATGTTTGCACACTTGACTGAAGAATTGGTTAGACGTGGTTCCAAGCCATGCTGCCTAGTGTTGCTTTACAGCACCTTGTGACTGGATCTTCAAGATAAGTGGTGGTGATGGGGCATTTCAGCGTCACGGTCGAGGTGCTCATAACCATGATGTCCTCGTCTTGCTCTCCATCATCGACCAAAGGGGGCATGGGATCGTTGGGATGGTTCACCTCCTACATATATTCAAGTCTAGATTTAAGTTGCCGAGTTCGGGCAATCCAAGGGAGGTCGGGGAGCCATACCCAGACTTTCGCTTTGAAGTCGAGATAGTTCTCGTTGTTTAGATACCGGACATCCTCGGTGCGCTCGTTCCACTTTCGGAGCGCGTTTCTGTATTCGTTTTTGAAGTGCTGCACCAGACTTGGCTTGAGAGAAGACACAGAGGTAAGAAAAATCGTGGGTTGATGGGGTGAGAGGCTTCTGTGGTGCTGGTTCCTTACTATCTGTTCGCCGCGGGAAATCCTCATCTTGATGTCGTTTAACAGTCGTTGCTGAAGTTTAAGCTGCGCTTCGACGTCGATCACCTTTTTTACCCCGTCATCTAAGGGCTGGACCTGGGGGAGGTTCGAGCTGGTTAGGTGCCGGTGCTTCAGGAAAGCTGGGTTGGCCTCACTACCTCGTCATTGATGTTTTCAAGATCGACCGCTGCCTCGGTCAGGTGGCCGTATGCTTCAGTGACTTGGTTAAGTAGAGAGTCGAAATCGGTCAGGTAAGAACCGATCTTTGTGGCGTAGGTGGGGTCGAAGTACGGGTCGGTGGAAGGCTCATTCCTTTGCGAGGCTTGATACGAGCTTTCTCCCAAAGAGCGTTGCGACATGGTCGGAGACAAGAGAGGAAATTGAAAAATCCAATGGTCAATATTTGGGAGATCTTATGGGAAGTGGATTGTTTTATTGTCTAAGTAAATGCATGAATCACTGATTTCGGATGGATCTGAACTTGGTAGTCGGATCCACGGCTGTCTTGGCCAGAAGTACAACCTCTTGTGCGTTGCGAAGGACGCAGCCTGGCTTGGTATCGCCCAAAGAAGGACGATCTCTTGTGGTTTGATATTGCTCACCTCACCTCAATAAAACATCCTATTGAAGTCAGTGTCAGATTCACCACGAAAATATTTTACAGTATCATTAAGGGGTTTGCATTGGCGACTGCGGCCTCTACGCTCTGCGCAATCGAAGCTCTCTTGTCTAGTTGATGAATGCTGCTTACTGTCACCAGTACTGTGGTGAATCCATGAGGCCTGTAAGTTCCGCGTGTTGTCAATGATATCAAGCGCAGAAATGCCAAACAGGTTGGATGCACCGGACTCTCCACCCTTGTTCAAAATATTGTAGATGACACTTTCATCGCCGGTCAGTGCGGCCAAGTGCATTGCCGTGTTGGCAAAACCCCAGCACAGATCGTTGATATCACCGGATGTTGAGTGCTATAACCATGATCTCAGTAAGTTTCCGGGTGATTCTGTTCAGTTCCTAGCAAGAACAAGCCTACCTCGATCAAAAGGGCAACTATGCAGCTTCTTGCCTCGAAGGTTTTGGATGTTTTCAAGGTGTTGGCCTTCCGGGATTTTTCCGCAATCATGTAGAGAAGCGAATAGTGAAGGCCGGTCAGATTATGTGTATCTTCGCCCAGGATCTGTATGACGTCGGCCGGGATGCTGGTCGGGTAAGGGATTTTCTCCGCAACCTGGGCCCGAATGAGGCCAGGATAGCGCTTCAACAGACTCTTGACTTGGTCTACTTGCGCGTGCTTTATGGCTTTCATCCAGAGCTGAACCCTTTGCCGAGAGGTTAGTTTGAGAGTGGGATGTTGAGCCGTTTGCTGACAGGATAGCTTGGTGTTCGAACGTTGAACCAAGATTTGCGAGCCCATTTTCCTCAAGCGATACGTCGGAAACGAAACGCGGTCAGTAGGGAGGAGCTTATATATTGCCCAATAAAGTTTAACTCGGACAATTTTGAGTTATCGGCTTCTTATCAGCCCACATCAAGCCACACCACGTTTCGTGCGCTTTAGGGCGGCCACCGCCTATTGGGCTAGCCATCGAGAGGGATCGTCGAATTCACCCAACCATCTGCCTGCCCTGTATCCACCTGAAAGAATTTTTGGTGTGCATCCATTTCGATTTTGATGAAATGACTTGCTCCATATCTGGATGGATAGATGGATGCCTTCTTATCAGTCGATCATGCCATTTCCCAAAACTGCAAATACGCGTAGCTGTATAGAAACAATCAGAAAAGCGTAAAAGTCTCCGATCGTCGGAGGATGGCTAGCGTACAATGGATTATGACGACGAGGTGAAGGGCGAGCAAGTCGAATGCCTCCTCATCAATGTCCATTGTCGTGAATAATCCCACTCAGATTATATAAGTCAACCGGTTGGTTCAAGATTGAGCTCGCAGTTGTCATTTAAACCTCCTTCTAGGTGGCGCTTTTTGGAGAAGCTACGTCCATAAGAAACCAGCGCTCCTCCCAGAGATTTACCCTTCTCGTGCAGGAATCATTTGAAAACGCCCTAATGCATAGCATCGGCTTGCCTGGCAAATGGGTTTGGTTCATCGGCATTTGTACTCTCGTCTCAGCGTCGAATATAGGCGACACATGCTCGCCCAATCCCAATATTCAATTGCATGAGAAGGGGCCTTGCCACAATTACACACTAGCCTGCGATCCCGCAAACAACCAGTGTACATTGAAAGGGTGCAAATTCAACGAGTCTCCGCTGGGGTGGCCAGCGGAATGGAAGCAGCCTGCCTTATGCAATGCTGAGTCGGAATTTTGTCCCGATGATCAACTGAAATGCCTGCCTAAAATCAAGACCGGAGACGCCTGCTCGCCCGGAAGAGACGATTCGTGCGCCGGGAAAGCCAGCGTATGTCTAAGTCAACGCTGCGTCCTCAAAGAAGTCCAGCTAAACCAGACGTGTAATCTTGATAACGCAACCCTCGTCGGAGTCACCCGGGACAACTGTGTGAAGGGGACATTCTGCAACAGTCTATCCTTGCAATGCATCCCCTCGTACAACAATGGGGAGAACTGCCAAGAGGATCGTCAGTGTTTCTCGAACAACTGCAGCGACCGTAAAAAAATCTGCACCGATACCGACGACTTTAACCGCTTCCCCGTCTGGGGATATATCCTGATCGGCCTTGGGGTCGTAGGCTCCATAGGCGCCGTTTTTCTCGTGTTCTATCTGCGTAAACGCCGAGGGATCAAGAATCGAAACAATACGGAGCCTCTCAACAAGCCTGAGCTGGTCGATCCAAATGGATTTGTCACGATCATCCCTGAGCCACACTGATAATCAGTAGCGTTCATATACAAATGTAAATAATCAGGATCCATATATGAATAAACCCAACTGTCCAGCACCAATGATCAATAGATGGTTGTAAGACTGCACGAACAAATGACTGCAGGTAATACATTAGGTGTGGGTGCTCGAAAGACAATATGAGAATATGAGTCGCTTGTCAAGCCAGGCTAGCCCTAAGGCACTTTGGATAAAATGGAGCTTATTTCGCCGCATTGTTTCCCAGAGCCTTAGAGAGCAATGGTTTAGCCATGTCTGTGGGAAAGTGAAGGGCTGCCTCATATGGAGAATTACTGGAAATTACCAAATCTCTACCTAAGATCAATCAGCGTCATGTGCAATCTTCACGAACCCCCCACAAATTAATTACTCAAGCTGGTCATAAGCTGACAACACCTGCCTTGCTCACGACACAGCCTCAGAAATATCCTACTTTGCCACAAAAAGATCGTCGAAAACCAAAGCATCCCATCTCTCCGTCGTCCCACCCAATGATGAAGAGAGAACGGGCTTTTTTGGTGGCACCTGTGATGGCCAAGATGCAGCTGGGTTACACTCCTGAGGGGATCTAGATACAGCGAAGTGAGATTCATCTGCATTGCTGGTGTCACTGTGTGTGAGACTTGTCTATAGACATCATCACCTGAGTTCTTGATACCATTGCTTTGTGGATTGTATGGCAATCATGTGAGGCGCAGCGTGAACAATTAACCAAGGTTAGACTAATGGTGTTTTGTATGACTCGAAGCGTTGCTTTAGTCCTAGTCTGCAAATCAACTATATATATGCCGGTTGGCTCGACTGAAAAATCAAACAACCCAGTCTTTCTCTCTCTCTCCAAAGCGCTTCTCTTTTTCTACAATGGTTGCTGAATACTCTGCTAAGCCTATTGCCAACCCCGCTCCATTGGGGCTTTCTGGGTTTGCGCTTACCACCTTTGTACTCTCGCTCGTAAACACTGGCATCGCTACCAACACCCCCAACGTTGTCATCGGCCTCGCATTCTTCTACGGTGGACTCTGTCAGGTTGGTAGCTCAATGGTCCTGATGTTGCTCAATACGCCACTCATCCTCCCCAATCTTTTGTAATCTAGCTCCTAGCCGGGATGTGGGAATTCAAGTGTGGCAATGTGTTCGGTGCCACTGCCTTCTCATCCTACGGAGGCTTCTGGCTTTCTTTCGCGGCCATTCTTTCCCCTGCCTTCGACATAGGCGCCGCCTACACCGATGGTAAACTCAACACTGCTCTTGGATTCTTCTTGTTGGGTAAGTATTCCGCATTCGTCGCCTGCAAACCTAGCATTTATTCACCCTCGCATCCCCCAGGATGGACGATTTTCACTGTGATCATGACTTTGGGAACGTTGAAGGCCGCCCGCGCCATGTTCGCCCTCTTCTTCTTCCTATCCCTGACCTTCCTTCTCTTGACCATCGGCCACTTTGCCAGCATGAGCAAGGTGAACAATGTCGCCGGATGGTTCGGTCTCATCACCGCATTCATCGCCTGGTACAACGCAGCCGCCGCCATCATCACCAGGGAATCATCATACATCGTGTTGCCATTGGGCCACGTTAAAGCAGATGCCTAATCCCCCACCACCACACTCATTCACCAGATCATGGTTCATTTTCATCCCATTTTCAATTAATCTCATTCCTCACTAGTTCGTAGTGTATGATATCCCCTCTCTCCCTCTCCCCAAAAGTATTCTCAATAAACCCAGTGAAACCCAATTCCAAATCCGCCAATTTTGCTCCTTATCCCCAGTCATGCTTACCAAGGATTGCCATCCCCGTGAAGCGCCCCGTCCGACTTACCAAGAAACGAATGTTTCCCTTCGAAGAAATCCCCTGCCATTTCGGACGATCGGTTTCAAGCTGAGATGAACTTCCATTGAATCAGTTCGTGTGATGGTGGACTTGCAATCGGTTGCGTGTGGAGAGAAATACCGGTTTGATGACTGGTACGTGTGGCCAGGAACGAAGTCCCCCATGTCTCGGAGATAACTCCATCCCAGATAACCTTTTCATCTCGGCTCGGATAAATGCTGGGAAGATTGCCAGAAACAAGAAGATGTCATGAGCGACAGCACCCCCATCTGAGACTAGACCTGAATGGCCGCTGCCTAATCCGGTCCCGCGGAAGAACTCCATCTCTTTGGTGTAACGGAGATTTGCCGACTTGCCAGAGCCCGATCGGATCATCGAACCCTCTGAACCACAACCCACCTGCTTCCCTTGGCTTTAGGCAATTAGCACATGTGGAGAGGATTGCATTTCATTTCCCTCCCTTGAGGGTGTTGGGCGGGGGTTGAGAGTTCATTCATTTACGATCGGGTCACTGAGCTTGCGTGACCTACCATGCAATCCGGTGACTCAGTTCAGCAGGGTGGGCCTGAGATTCTTGAAAGGACTGCGCTTCGGCAAATGCCAGTTGGTCGCTTCGGACCTCGTCTCGTCCCAGTCTAATGTTCCGGAACTTTTCTTCGACCGTGGGGCATACCAGAATGAGCGGCAAACGAGTTGTGGGAACGAACCATCGTATTATGTGGTGCCATTCCAATCAGGGATTTCATGGGATTGATGATCCGTTGATCCAGCGCCTTAACCAAGAAACCAACCTATTGATGACCAAGTTAAACCCACATAAGCTCCGCCCATGTAACTGCTTTGATCAAAGAAGGTGTTGCCAAATCCGGATGAACCATTGGTTCCATCGGCTCCACGTAGAGGTCAATACTCTGGTGGATGGATGACTGGAGAATGTCCCACCGACGGCTAATGATCAGTTGACCGCCGCATCGTATTCTCCAAGAGGATCTTTGTTACTACTGCGCGTGGGGTGACTATTCCGACGTAGCGCGTGCATACGGGGCTACGCCCTTATTTGCGCTGAGGGAACCAATTTGTCCAAATCACTCGTTCCTCACACCTCATGCAGTTCCCTGTAGGTTGGTCACTTCACAATGAACCCGGCAGCCCGTCGTCACTATAAATAGGGGATGGACCTCTCTCCCAGACCCGACCGAATCATAGTCCTCGTCGCCATCTCCCAGTGTAGATTTCGAAAGAATGCCCAGCGATGAGAAACACTCATCCGTCCTCCGTACCCCTTCTCCAGCCATGGGATTCCACTCCCGGCCAGCGGCTCCGGAGTCTCGCTTCGATCCGGGCACTCTGGAATACGAAGTGACGGCGAATTTTTTGCGGTCCAGTTCCATCGCCTACAAATCCACCCCGGTCTCGTCCACCTATCGTGCAAGTGCCTTCCCCCAACCCATTATCACTCTCCAACCACCCTCAGCACGCCATTCCGACGACTTTGAGATCGAGATCACCCCGGTCGTCCAGGCACCTACCAAGATCCCCCTGGGTGGGGTGCTCTTCTTGCTAGGATTCCTGTTCTTCCCATGCTGGTGGCTAGGCTCGATCTACCCCAAGCGTCCCCAGAGCAAGTTGGAGACTCGCTGGCGGCTGTACAACCGGATGATCTCCGTCATCTCCCTACTTATCCTCGGGTTTACCCTGGGTGTCATCAGTTGGTACCTCTCTCGCAGATGATCCTTGTCGCGGGCGAGCTCCCCCCTCGTGGTCTGCTGGTCGGATCCTTCTCCCCATTGTAAATTCTGTACATTTCCCGAATAAAGTGAGCTCCGGTCCATGATCGAGTTGCGTCCGAATGCACATGTGGTTGGGGCTACGTTGAATGAGCATGGTCCGCTGCCAGAAGCTCCACATGGTGCGTATCGCGGCGCCTGGTGCATGTTCCTGGAGTCACTGCACATCCATTGATGCCGGGAGCTTCGCTTCGACCGTGGCAGATCGTGCTCTAGCCATGCAATCTACCCATTTACCTGCATGCAGCAGGGCTGCCCGATGTCCAGTAAAGGGATTCCACCAATGGGCCCACTGTTGGTAACCAGCTCGCGAAGCATTACCTCCATCTCCTGACCCACCTCTCAGGCAAGTCCAGGTGCCGCATTCGGGTTCCCCAGCAGAAAGTCCACCCACGCTCACCCCTCAATAGCCATGGACAGCATTTGGATGCGGGGTGGTCCGGCTTTATTTGCATCGCTCCAGTCCCTGAAGTACCCGAGTAGCGTGTAAACATTGATGCTGTCCACGGTGCCCTCCTGGGTGCACAATAGCCCGAGGGAAGTTTGCCAAAGGGTGTTCATCCATGAACTTCTCCAGGATTCCACATTCTTTACCAAAAGCTACCACAGTAGCTTCCGATTGCTCCCTAGGCTTACCAAATTGAGGCCACATGGCTCCACAGCCTTGTGGTTGGCTCCTCCCTGCTCACCCTATTGGAGTCTTGCATAGACCATTGCCTCATGAAGCACAAGTCTAAGTTGTTCCTGTAGCTTGTCCCCAATGCCATCAATGGTAGCCAAGCTAGAGAGTGGTGATAGGTATGACCAAGGCTGGGATGGACTCAGATATGAGTATACTTTGCAAGTGGAGGCTGCTTATTCAGGATATGTCCCTTTCCAACTGAGGAGCTCTTGTATGGCTACAAGACAACCCAGGCCTTTTTGCAACTTACATCATGAGGCAATCAAAATAGAGGACCATCAATACACTGTGCTGACCACCATATTCTGGACTCAGCAAAGTTATCAGGGTCTGCCATACTTACCTCAGGGCTGGCTTGTTGGATATCTTGGTTTCCCTGAGTTACTGAAGGCACTGATTACTGATGGATGCCTCAAGCCTATCCAAATGACTTAAGGCTTGCCAAAAGTACCTCCAAGCCTTCTTTCATATTGTCCCAATTATGGGCCACTAGCTGTGCTATGTGTATAGTGGAATGCAATACATACAAGGTGCCAATGTCAACTTTGCAAGTAGCTATTATGTTTTAAGCTTGGTACTTCAACCTATTTACTTTATCTACTTGGATACCTCAATCATTGCCTTTAAGCCTTACCATCCCTTACCCAAGTGCTTTCTGACACCAAATTAATATACTTATCACCCATGTGTTATTGCATACTTTGTGATACACCCAAATATTCACCCAGCTTAGTCACTTAGATCATCTTTCACAGATCTTAATGAATTCCAGCCAAACTCTGTGATGGGATTTGTGTAGAATACTTTCACCAAAACATCAGGTACTCTGGACATAAGACATCTCAGAGCTGTCCAAGTAGTACCAAACTTTGCATACATGTAGGACCTCTCTATACATGTTCTACCTGTTTGTGCTGCTAAGGCTATGTAAAATTGTAAAAACCACTTTTTTATTGTATAGACCAGCAAGTAAATCACATATCCTACTTGTTGCCCTAATCAGTTCCAAAATCACCAAAGTTCATACAACAGGCTATGACCCCCAAATTGTCACTGTCTGGATTGTCTATAATTGCTGTTTGTTTTAAGCCTAGTAGCTGCACCCCTATACTCCCTTAACTTAAACACTTGGATCCTAACCTATATATCTTAGAGAACTCTGAGTTCCATGCAGGGAGTAGGAATATTCTCACCCAAAGCATTGTGTATTCTGAGTATGAAATTTTGGTAAGTTGCTCAAATAGGCCCAAACTTCGCACACATGCACTCAAGACCTTTCTAAACATACTGAACATGTCTGCTTTGCCAAGACCATGAAAATGTTGTAGAATTCATGATTGAACTTAGGTACTTAACTAGTTTAGTCACTTAGCTCACTAACTATATTTCTTAGAAACTCTGAGCAAACATCTTGTTGGGATTTACTTGGAGTAGTTTCACCAAAACATTGGGCACCCAGAATATGAAATTTCTCAAAGCTGTCCAAACAGCCCCAGACCTTGCAGAACTGCTTTTGAAACCATCCAAAGCATATTCCATGTGCTTGTCATGCCAAGACTATGTAAAAGTACAAGTATTCCTTTTACATTCAATGATTTATTTGGTGCACACCACATGATTTACTTGCTATCCCAATCCCATCCAATATCCCTAAGATTCTCACATTTGGTCATAAGCCCTAAGCTGTCACTTTTGGAAATGACTAGCACTGCCATTATTGAAATATATACCCTTAGTGAAGAGTTGAATGGATCCAAGCACCAAGTTGGGATGATGGAGATTAAGTTCATGCTACAGACAAGAGGCCTAGAGGAAATTGTCATGGGAGGAAAATACTGTCCTTGGTTGTCAGAGTCTTGGAGATATTGGAAGTGACTTGGAGAACAAGTAGAGTATGTAGTTTTCACTTAATGATTTATTGAATGTAAGTGTAGTATTGATACTTTTACATGATCTTGGCATGACAAGCACATGGAATAGGCTCAGGAAGGTTCTAATAGCATTTGTGCAAAGTTTGATGCTGTTTGGACAACCTGGAGAATTCTCATGTTCTGGGTACCTAACATTTTGATGAATATATTCCAGGTAATCCCAACAAGGAATTTGGTCAGTATTCTTGACAACTGATAGGTAATGATCCAAGTATCAAAGTTGGGTGAGCACTTTGGTGGAATTACAAATCTTTATAACACTGCCACTTAACTAAATGCTCATACCAACTAGTCCTAATTTTGACCTAAGATATTTGAGTTTGGCTCAAGCTAATGATTTGGTAATTATGTCTACATTCATTTCTTCTGTGGCAGAGTTAGCTTGGTTGCCTAAGTTATTCACTATAGCTTCACATATAAAATGATGCTTAACATCTATGTGCTTAATTCTAGCATGAAAAGCCGGACCTCTATCTAGTAGTATACAGCCTTGATTATTTTAAGGTAAAGTAATAGGCATTTCTTGACATAAACTCAAGACTTTAAAAAGCTTTCTTGGCCACATTGCTTCGTTTGTAGCTTCACAGGCTGCCATATTCTCTGTTTCTGTGGAAGAAAGTGATACAGTTGGTTGCTTTCTGGAATTCCTGAAATTGTTGCTTTGTAGTGAAGAAAGGTGTATCCTGTGGTGAATATTCTGTCTTCTAAATTTTGTCCCCAATCCACATCTGAGTATCCCACAAGGTCCTATTCTAAATTCTTATGGGTGTACCTTAAGCTGATATCAGCAGTGTCTTCCAGGTATCTAAGAGTATGCCTAACTGCAGCCATATGATCAGATCCATAGTTCCAATTATACCAGCTCACAGTTTGCTCTGAATATGAGATATCTGGACCTGTTCCAAGCATGATGTACATTGAATTGCCAACCATAAATTGATGAGGAAAGTCATGGCTTTCAGATGGCATCAGGCTCTCCTGATTTGATTGAGCTTTGACTAAGTAAAGGTTTGTCTCCATTGGGGTGGCTGCAGGATTACAGTCTTCCATTTGGTACTTCTTTAGTAGATCTTGAATATGCCTGGATGGACTTAGGGTGATAGTCTGGATACTTTGGTCTATGGAGAACTCTATCCCTAAGTTGAAATTGAGTTCTCCTAGATCAGATATCTTGATCTTCTTGGACAGGCTGGATTTAGTCTCTTGCAATGTTTCTATGTTATTCATGGCTGTAATAAGAACATCCACTTGATAAGAATGCAGCTGTGATCAACAATTACAAAGACAGAAAAGTATCTTTGCATGTACAAGAACAAACTTGGGAAAAAATAAAATATAATAAAAGATACCTACTCTGAGTATTCCTCAAAAGTAGTGCCTCCAAGGTCAGTTGGCTGTCAGCATGGTCTCCTGGGAGTGTCCTGTGGTCTGGGGTTGGATGTTCAGGTAGCAGCAGGTAGCAGTGAGCACACTAATCAACAAGTTGGTATATTGATAAAAGGGATGATGACTTATTGTTGAGGGATTGCCACCCTTATATACTTTTCTCACTGGCTAGGTGATTACTAATCATGGTGTTCTAGAAGGTACCAGAGATCAGTAGATATCTTAATAACATCAGAATGAGCTAAGAGTATTCTAAGTAGGTGCTGTAAGGTTCTAAGAGGCACAGCACATCCAACCAATCAGGAATTAGTACTCTGAAACCAGTGTAACATAGGGATACCATATATGGTATGGAAATGGTAGGGATGGTGACACAGGTTGCTCATGTGCCACAGGTACTGGCACAGGTACTTACCTAATAGAGAAGCACTTACAGCTAGTAATCTTACATAAAGTGAGGGATAACTTATGCAATAAGGTAAGCAGGTGTGATAGTCAGCTGGCTTATGGGATAGTACTGATCAGGTAAGACAAATTGGATAACACTAAAATAAGTGTAGTTAAGAAATAGGAAGTAGAAAATATGGGAATGAGCACATCTGTTAGTGGTTATCACTGTGACCCCACTACAACAGTCACCATAATCATCTAAAAGTTCTTCAAGGATGATGTTGTGGATCAAGACCTCATTGTCATAGGCAAAATGTTTGAGAAGTTTGGCCATAACAAACTTATTGTGGGGGATAAGAGGGAATCAGAGGACAATACAATCCTGGTCTTTGTAAACAAAACAGGTATGTATATCAGAAGTAATGGGACCAACAACATCAGAGAGAGCATTGTAATAAACGTGGACAAGGAGTTCAACCTTTTCCATCCAGAGGTTGTAAAGATTGTAGGAGACCACAGTTTCTGCAACAAGCCCAGACATGGCAAACAAGGGGGGATTGGGATAAAAGCCAAGGTATTAGGTTAGGATTTTTAAAAAATGGAAAAATATTTGATATTTGTATGATCCAGCTTTTGTGACAGTCCATGCATTTGTGAGCCAGGCTGTTGCCTTCATTGGCAGAGCAGAGTTGGTATTCCCAGGTGAGGACATTGTTGGTGCTGCAGTATTCTGCATACATAGCTGGATGAGTTTTGTATGCTATCCAGTAGGATACTTATAAAGACTATCATATCAAAGCTCATGTAATAATCTGAGCTGAAGACACCTCAGCCATCAGCAAGATGGTCAGCTTTTCTGGGTGCAACTGTTGGTATTGCTGTTATATATGTGAGATGCAGGAGACTTACTCTGTAACTCACACATATTGAACTTGTTTTGTCAGATAGTGCCACATTGGGCCATGGGTGCCAAATAGTGCCATTATGTGCCAGAGAGGTATAGCAGACCTAAACTTGGCTGCACAGTGAGAGACATAGCTCTTCATCTTTGTGCAAAGTAGCCACTGTGCCTCACCCATTTTGCTGGACATAATTCATTTCTAGACCTTTTTTTGAATTGATGTTGTGCAGGATGTGTGAGAGGACAGAAGGACTGAAGGCAGGGATTTGGTACAGTGGTATTGCTTGGCCTTATAGGTACTTTGTATAGTTTTTACATTAGGGCTTATATCTAAATATAGTGCCTGATAGTGCAAGGGGACCAAGATAGTGCAATGCATTTTTGTGATATGTTACAAGCCACTGCAGCTAGATTCAGAGTGCCATGGGTATTGAGTACCAGATGCATGTCTTCAGCTCTTCTGTGCACTTACATATCCCGCACAACATTTATCCAAAAAAAAAGGTCTAAAAATGAATTTTCTCCAGCGCAATGGGTAAAACATATGAGTCACTTTGCATGAAGATGAAGAGCTATATTTCATACTCTGTGGCCAAATATAGGTTCACTTGGCCTCAATGACACACTTTGGCATCATTTGGCACTCATGGCTCAACGTGCCACTATACAACTGAATAAGTCTAGTTACATTCTCAATCACCAATACTAAAAGCATCACCTTCCCACAGACAGAATGTACAGAAGCCAGCATACACAGTATCAAAGCTTACAAGCTATTAGCAATTGGCCAGAATATGGAATTATTCAAAAGCTGGAGATACACAAGATAGGAGGAATGTATTGGAGCCAAGCTTTTCCACTGGGAGCAATGCAGTTGCTTTTGAACAATATCCTTATACTAATGACCAAGTTATCAAAAGGCATTTCAAGCTAAATGAGCCCTTTAAGATACCTGAAGCATCTAAAAAAGCTTGCAAGCTTTTACAGAGCATCTGCAACACAAAGTATATCTCTCAAGCACTAATCATTATTCATACCCATATACAACAGTACAAATACAAGGACTAGATGAACCAGATGTATACTTATTCAAGAGGCATTCTGAAGAAATTTCTACACAGAGTACATTAGAAGCATTGGATGTCATATGTTGACATTCTAGAGCTATTAATCCAGAAGTGGATAACCAATACTAAATTGATGCATCCACTGCATTTATACCAGGAGTTTGTGTTGGAATTTGAGTGGCTATAATAGGTGCATAAAGCCTAAGGCATAGATCCATGCCTCAACTGTATCCATTCTTCACTCCATCTTGCTTGGTGTGTGGAGAATGTTAGATTATGACTCACTTCTTGGTAGTTTTCTATAGGTCAGATGTGCAGGGAAATAGGAAGTCAAGTCATATTGCTAAAAATACCAAATTCCAATCTCTTCAAGAATATTATCTTCAGGTCAGCCACAGATGTGATGTGTTAGCAAATGAGGTCAGCCAAAGTAGTTGGAGATTTCAAAGGACTGATATACACATGCAGACACCTTTACTGTTAGCATTAAGAAGCCAAGCAGCCACAATGCATGGGTAATCAGTTACAGCATTGCATGGTTGGTTAGACACAACAAGCAACCAACCTCTATTTGAACAGCTACACATAAGTATATGGCTTTTTCCTGTATACAAGCCAAATTATACACCATTTTATAGAGTATGTGGTAACAAATATTATTCCATTACAACAATATCTCAAAACAACTGTTACACTTATTTCTTTATTTTGCTTTTTGCTATTACAGCACATAAATGAGCCCTATGAAAAATTATTGAGATGATCCCATCAATAGGCTGTCACAAAGTTAAAGTCCCATGACTAAGAGGTACTGATCCTGTCAGGACACTGTCCAGAGACTGTTGAAAATAATTGGACTCCAGATTTCACAAAAAGCTTAGCCAAATTTTTAATCACAAAAATGTATAAGTGACTTTTGGTTGGTTCCCTGTCAAATTGCTAGCTTTCTGATCCTGGACACTCTATCACCTCCTATGTTTGTGCCCATTGATTAGACTTGTTCTGTTGGATAGTGCCACATTGAGCCACAAGTGCCAAATGATGCCATAGTGTGCCAGAGAGGCCAAATGAGCCTCTACCTGGCCATAGAGTGTGAGACATAGCTCCGCATCTTCATGCAAAGCAGCCCCTGTGTTTCACCCATTGCGCAAAAGAAAATCAATTTTTTGACCTTTTTTTGTGGATTAATGTAGCTCAGGATGTGTAAGAGCACAGGAGAACTGAAGCTATGCATCTGGTACTCAATACCCATGGCACTCTGAATCTAGCTCCTGTAGCTTGTATCATGTCACAAAAATGAATGGCACTATCTTGGTCCACTGGTACTATCTGGCACTATATTTAAATATTAGCCCTAAAGTAAGATCTATACAAAGCACTTACAGTGCCAGATAGTACCAGTGGACCAAGATAGTGCCATTCATTTTTGTGACATGATACAAGCTACAGGAGCTAGATTCAGAGTGCCATGGGTATTGAGTACCAGATGCATATCTTCAATCTGCTTGTGGTCTAACACATCCTGCACAACCTTGATCCAAAAAAAACGGTCAAAAAATGGATTTTCTCCAACACAATGGGTGAAACACAAGGGCTGCTTTGCATGAAGATGTGGAGCTATGTCTCACACTCCGTGGCCAGGTAGAGGCTCATTTGGCCTCTCTGGCACACTATGGCATCATTTGGCACTCATGGCTCAATGTGGCACTATCCAATGGAACAAGTCTATTGGCTATTGCCTCTTTTCACACTCCTTACTTCCTGACACAACCATTTCTCTTACTTTTCATGCGTACAAATTGATTTATTTCCATTGAAGCTTCAGTTGTATCCCAACTGCCAATTGTATTGACCTATACAAGTCTCTATACCCTACACTAACATTAAGCCCAACTCCACACTCAACAAGAAACCCCACTAAAATCCATCACTCAATAAGTATTTCTGCTGTAACACTCTGGTTCCACAACTTTGGCAGGAACCCAACAGCTTTATGCCACTGTTTGTTCACTGGTTCCCACACATCATGGTCTTCAGCCAGCACTGCAAGGTCTAGCTCCTCATCTGCCAGTCTTTGCAATATATTATTGGAATATTCAAGTGTGCTTTCTTGAGCACTGCTCTTGAAGAAGTTCTACAACCTCTTGGTGTGCCTATTAATGTTCCAAAATTTCAATGAAAGCATTGTGACAGTCTTTTGAGCTCTTCATGTTGTAGCCTTGTCTGTCAGTGGGATCTTCACTCTGTCAACAGTGGAGGATGTGGAGGCTGTGGCAGATAAATTGCCTTTTTTTTAGCAAACTCATCTACCTTGCTGGAATGTAGCTCAACTGGCTGCGCTTCCAACACTTGTGAAAGCAGCTGTTTTCTTGTTGGTGACTCTTCTTGCCTATGAAGGGATTCAGTCTGTTCCTGGCTTGCAGCATCAATTGGCAAGAACACATTTTTTGGCATGCCTCCTTGTCTCAGGCTTGGGTAAACATTTTTCCCTTTCCCTTTTCCTTTGTCACCACCAGGTCTTTCACTGCTACTTTGTGTAAGTGCTCCTTGTAAAGAACTACATTTTCTCCAGGATAAATTCTGCTCTGATGCATCTGTTTTGGCCTGCTTGTCCAATACTGGCAACCTGTTGTTTCTTTTCTGCTTATTTTGAGCTCTGAGCCATAGTTGTGATGGGCTCCTGTAAAAGCAGCTGGTTTTTATAACTGCCAGGTCTTTCACTGCTACTTTGACTAAGTGCTTCTTGAGTGGTACTACACTTTTTCCTTGATAAATGTTGCACTGGTGCATCCATGTCTGCCTGCATGTCCCTCATTGGAACTCTTCCAGCTACCAGACATCTCTTTGATGCTTGTCTGGAGCTTTTGGCCTTGCTTGTAACAAGCGCTTGAGGAGGCCACTAGTTTTTAGCCATGGCACCCTTATTCTTCTGCCTTTGATAGTTTCTGCTATTCTTAAGATACTTTCTTAGTATACCAATACTGGCCTAAAAACCATTTGCCCATTTGAATCCAGGATAATGCTCATGGAACAAGTCAAGCGCATTCTGCTGGGCCTTAAGTTCCTGATGGTCCCATGGTATGCTGGCCTTAAGGTGATGGCATTCTTGACTTCTGACAGCCTCCTGTATATTAGTCCACTCTTCATTATTGCACTCAATGGCTTTATGCATCTTCAATGTCTCTTGATTTTTAGGCTTGGGTATAATCACCACATTGTCTACCTCCCACACTGTGATAGATTTTTTTGTGGGCTTTATCTTTGGGCACTGTTGTTGTGCTTCAAAGACTGTATGGTGTTCCTCTGCTGTTACATTGGGACATGGCTCAATTCTTGGCTGTGGTATTGAGCTACTTGAATTCCTTCTTTGCTGCAAAGTTACTGCTTTCTCTACCTGAGAGATTGACTGCTCTACACTTATTATCTACTTATCCTGTTTCTGGACTATTTCCTGATTTCTCTGGGTCATTACATCTATCATATCAGCCACTGCACCGAATGGCTTCATTAATGCTTTGGCATGAGCAGACAACATACTTGCTAATTTGGGTGGTGGTGATGTTATCATGGCCACTTGCTGGTCTGCAACTGAGGGTACTGCATTTGCAACATTCTTATTTGCCTGAGCATAACTGTCAGCTTGTGGCTGCACCAAGGTTCTCAATTGCCTACTTGACTGAGAGCCTGAGGAGTCCATATTATTACCTTCAATGCTCACACTGTCCACAGGGCCTTTTTTGGATGTAGCCCCACTTGTTGCACTGAATGTCCAAGCAGGCTGTTGTGCAGCTGTTGTTCTGTTGCCATCAGTGGTGGTGTTTGGTTGGGAACCAGATGACTTTGCTTTACTTTTTGGCGGCATATATATTGAAATGAGTCAAACCAAAGGGGAAATAGTGTTACATATATGTGTGTATGTGGTGCCACAACTTTATTTAAATGCTTACTATGGCATGTCAGCAATGAATCTTACATCCATGTAGGTGCAATGTCTCAAATACAAGACTTTCTTAAGTTCACATGAGTATTGACCAAAAAGTGATATAATAGTGTTACATTGTTGAAGGTCAAACTGGTTGCCCCATGGACAAGACTACTTTGACTTGATGCAGTAAGAGAAGAGAAAAAAGACCATGTGGCTATTGTGGCAAGCCTCTGAGCCATGTAGCAGGCAGACCACATAGGAGGTATTACAAGGATCATGGCCAGTGTTTTGCCACCCAAGTCATACTTGACCATTCATTGGTCACCACTGAACCAACATTATCTTGCCAGCCAGTTGATACTTCTATATTAGCTCCTGGCCATCTTTGCCACCTTGCACAAACTGAGTCAGGTGAGTTTATGATGCCTTTGGGCACATCTCAGTCTTCTGAGTATGGCATGCAGAGTGTAAGCTCTGACAAAAAGGTTCACTTATGGATTTTGAGCCTATCTCCCCTAACAACAGTACCAAATATGAGTGTGGTCAAATCCCTATATGCAATGAGACAACACCCATTGAAGCAAATGCTAAGGATACTTTATGGAGCCAAGTGAGCCCAGCAGTCCATCAACTGGTGAATAATATAATGTTGTGGCTGGAGAAGTGGCATGCTTCCATTAATATCAGTAATGGGGGCATTGAGGATTCATTACTACTTCTTGCCAAGATCATACCAGGATGCAACTTACCATGTAAATGGTACAAGTGGACAACTGTCATGCGGCTGGCAACATATGATCCAGAGACTAGACTGCTTCTGTTGGATAGTTCCACAAAGTGCCAGCCTGTTTATAGTGCCAGATTGTTCTGGCACTCTATGGCACCATCTGGCACCATAATTTCTGCCATAATGCCAGTGGTGGGATATAGTTACTAGTAGTTTTACTCAATCTTACTTATGTTGCTCAGAGTAGTGCTTTCCTTGCTTTATTTACTCTTCATAATGCTCCAGACACATTTCTCTCAGTGGATGTCTTCTTGCATGAACATACTGTGCATTGATAAGTATCTTAACTATTTTACCTATTCAGCTGTTTTCTCCTATATATGACTTTCCTCTGTATTTACCTGACAATATGATGAATCTCTTTAGATATCCAAATGTATGCTCCAACCCCACTCTGAGATGATTAAATATCTCATTGTAGAGCTTCAGCTTCCTGCTAAGCATACCATTCCTTGGCTTCCTATAAGCTGTACTACATGCTAATCTCTGACAATCCTTTTCTGTATATGCCAAGTCTGTCATACATTTCTCCCCTCTACTGGATTCTGAATAATTCTCTACCCAGAGTGCTTTGTTGTACCTACTTCCAGCAAATAGCACACTAAACAGATGATGTTACCCTCTATGTTAGACAGTGCTTGAAACTTCACACAGTGTGCCTTGTATTTGCCAGAATAAACATGCCTCTGCCCTCCACAAGGTCTGTTAATTCTGACTGGGAAGGTATCCAAAATACTCCTTGTGTGGAACCTGTTGCTGAACACTCTGGGATATGGAAGTCTATTGGAGCTTCTGAGCGTAGTACTCCAAGCCTGCTCTAAGTCATTCATACCCTCTGCAAGGTGGTTCTCCATTGCTGTCAGCAGGGAATGAAAGCTTCTAGGACTTTTGTTGCCATAGATGGTGGGATGACACCTTGCAGGGCAATAGTTCTTGTAGTAGCAGAGAAGCTTAACAAGGGATCCCCTTGAGTAGATTGGTGTAGATGGTCCACAGTACTTGGTGTGAGTACTAAATGCAGTAACCACTCTTTGCCCAAGAGTTTTCCCCAGAGTCCTACCCAAAGTCCCTCAGTATCCTCCCTATGATTCCCCCATGCGCCCTCTCTCCTATTCCTGCCCTTATCTAGTTAGAACACTTACCATAATAGGAAGGTGTTCACACCCCTATTTTATAACACATTGTCTATTATCTAAGCCCCCAAGTGATATATATCTACCCAATTGAACCAAGCAAGAGAACAAGAAGATTTGGGACAAAATAAACACAAGTCTTTATTACCTTACTACCTCCTATTGGAAGCTATTCTGAACCAAGTGGTACTGACTTGACTTACAAGCTCTCCCACTCACCAAGTATAGTCAGTAATAACCCACATATTTGGTGTCGTCTCTGCTGAAATAAGCACAAGTGAGGTAATGACTACTACAATCAAACTAAAAACATACAAAGGAAAGAGAGAGAAAGCCCTTGAATGGTTTGATAAGTTTGAGAGAGTTGCGGTTGATGCAGGATGGGACAACAATAAGAAAGTAAGGGAGTTTGCAAGACATATGGAAGGGTCAGCATGGCAATGGCATTATGGGTTGGAAGATGCAGTTAAAGATGACTGGGATGCACTAGAAGAAGCCTACAAGACACACTTTCTATATGCCAAAGGGTACCACTACAAAGCCCTTCTACTGTCCTCACGGAAGAAAAGCAGTGAGAGCTATGAAGCCTACACTGAACTGTTCCTCCAACAAGTTCAATGTCTCCCAAAAGACAAAATTGCCAAACAACAGCTCATGAGGTATTACATCATGGGCTTAGACGACAAAATAAGACGTAGGGCATCCAAAGAACAACAGGGATGTAAAATGCTGCAAGAGCTGGTTGAACAAGTGCGAGGGGTCATCTTGCTATGGGGGCTACCCTATAGTGATACAAATGATCAAAGGACAGGGATCCCCCGTAAGAAAGGAAAAATTGCCTCCCCAAAAGACTGTGAGTTAGTAGAATTATGGCAAAAGGTCCAAGAACTCTTGATCAACAATGTCCAAGAAGTCCCCAAAGAAAGTGATAAACTCTGGGAAGCTGTTGTAGATTTGAAGACCCAGGTACAAGCCCTGACCCAACAGATGGAACAACTGCAACAACAGTATCTGTGTTATGTGAGTGGAGAAATAGGTCACCGGGCTCACAAATGTGAAAAACGGTACGGACAAGAAGCCGTACCGGACACCTAAGAGAAGAAGGCATCAAAAGACAGAGTCCCTTGCCAGGAGGCCAACGGAACTCAGTCAATCTAAGCCCTCTGGTCAGGACAGTTGAAGTGCGGAATGAGCCTTGGGAAGAAGTGTTAAAACAAACAAAGAACGCTAGCACGTCTTCCCATGGCCTATTCCCCATAATGAAGGTACTAGAGCAAACCAAGGCAACCCTTCCAATAACCAATTTACTGGGACTTGCCCTGGCTCTAGTCAAGGAACTGACAGAGGGATTGAAGGAGATAATGACCCTTCAGGTCAAACAGACGGTCCTGCAAAAACCAAATAAAGGTACATATGTAAAGTTACGTATAGAGAATAAAGAGATTCTTGCCCTTATCAACACAGGATCCTCTATGTTGATCATGTCAGAGTCATTAGCAAAACGTCTAAAATTAGACATAGTCCCCAACAACACCATTCAAGTACAGCTAGCAAATGACCAACTGGACACAACAGTAGGTGTGGTGCCTAATTGCCCCATCCAGTTAGGCAACTTGATAATACACCAAGATGTCATGGTTCTACCTGTTGCTGCCAACAACTTACTCATTGGCAAGAGTTGGTTTATCCAACATAAGATGGATATACTTTACGGTGCATCTGAACTCAGGTGGGATACCAAGAGTATCCCACTGATTCATATCACCAATGAGAGCAAGGCATGTAGCAACAGTGTGATGATTGAAGAAGTGAAACCGTCACAGTCTCCAATCATCACTCAAAAGGTGATAAAAATACCACCCGCCAGTGAGACAGTGATCTCATTAGAGACACCAAAAGCTTATTTGACAAGCGGAAGAATGATAACCGCAGCAAAGGCATCCAAGCAACTGGAAGGAATCTTGATCCCTAAAGTATGGGTACCACCAAAATTTGAAACGCAAAGTCTGAAGTGCTTAGTGGTCAACAATGGGCAACACATGATGACATTGCCTAGAGGAGTAGCATTGTTGAACCTAGAGGAAGTTGACGGAAACAACCAAGGACCACCTACAAACAAGGAACCAGAAGAAGAACTCCCCAAACTAGATGTGGACCCTGGTCTACCGCCTGCGTTACAAGACAAGTTCCTAGAAGGAATACACCCGCTTGCCCAAGTATTCTCCAAGAACCAAGTAATTAGTCATATACCTGGGGTATATCACCAAATCCACCTCACCAACAAATACCCCATCAAGCAAAAAGCCTATAGGAACTTGAAAATTGACACAGACTATATCAAAGAGACAATTGAAACTTGATTGAAAGACAATATCATTACAGAGAGCCAGTCTCCATGGGCCTCCCCTGTAGTGATAGTCCCAAAGAAAGATGGAAAGCAACGCTTTTGCATCAACTACCAAAAATTGAACGCCGTCACCCGGAAGGACGTGTATCCACTACCGCAAATAGACAACCTGTTGGACAGATTAATAGGAGCTAAATATTTTAGCTCTCTTGACTTAATCTCCAGGTATTGGCAAGTAGAAGTAGCCCTGGAAGATCAACCCAAAACCACTTTTGTAACATTGTTTGGATTATACAAATGGAACCAACTACCCTTTGGCTTGTGCAATGCCCCCGCTACATTCCAAAGGATGATCAACAAGGTGCTTGGAAATCTACAATGGGAATGCGCTCTAGTGTATCTGGACAGCATCACAATATATTCCAATGTAGAAGAACATATACACAATGTGCAACATATCCTGACAGCCCTCCTTGAGAACCAACTCAAACTACATCCCAAGAAGTGCCATTTCCTGAATACAAAATTGTTGTTCCTGGGCCACAAGATTCTGGCAGATGGAATATTCCCATCTACTTCACTCCTGAAAGCCGTTCAAGATACACCCACACCAAAGGATATTAATGCAGTGTTGGGATTCCTAGAATTAGCCGGCTACTATTGCCACTTTGTCAAAAACTTTGCAACAATAGCAGCCCCCCTATACAAATTGACGCAAAAAGGCCAGTGTTTTGTATGGTTGGAGCCTCAAAAGAGAGCATTCAATCAGCTGAAACATTCCCTGACGTCACCGCCAGTGTTACGTTTTCCCAATTGGGATGCAAGATTTTTTATTAACTGTGATGGAAGTCTCACCAGTATAGGCGCCGTACTGGGACAATACCACCAACCCAGCAAATTCCACCCAATCAGTTACGTGAGCTGTTTGTTAAACAAACACAAATGTCACTACCCCGTTACCAAGATAGAATGTCTGGCTGTTGCTTATTCAATTAAACAATTCCACACATACATACATGGTTGCCGATTCACAATAGTAACAGACCACAGTGCACTGGTCTGGCTGATGAAAACTAAAGACTTTACCAGTTGACTAGCACGTTGGGCCCTCCAACTACATGAATACAACTTCAAAATAAATCATTGCGCTGGCAAGAAACACCAAGATGCAGACTTCCTCAGTTGCTATCCCGTTTGCCAAGTATGCGTCAGCAATGACTACAAAGATGTAATCTGCTTTAAAAGAGGAGGGAAGTATCCCAAACACGTTGTTACAAACAAGCAGAAGAGGGACTTTTGAAAGAAATGGTGTCAGTACAAAGTACAAGAAAACTGATTATGGTTCCTCCAAGGACAGTTCAGAGCTGAGGTACCCCCAATAACTGCCCGCAAAGAAATCATACAAGAAAGACATATGTCATTAGGACACTCTAACCCTCTAACAACATACAAGATGATAAGAAAGACGTTTTATTGGAAAAAAATGATGACCAACGTTGTGAATACACTACAAAGATGCTCCACCTGCAAAAGATTTAAAAGATAGGGACAACCGCACCAATACCGCTTGACCTACCCTTCTATTGGGTAGGGATTGACTTTGTTTGGCCCTTGATGAAAACAAAGAAAGGAGAACAATACATAATAATTGCTACCAATTATTTCTCAAAGTGGGTAGAAGCCCAAGCCATCCAAAATAAAGACCAGAAGACAACCGCCCAATTCATTCTAGAACACTTCATCTGCCGGCACGGATATCCTCAGATACTCCTGTCCAACAATGGTGGCTCCTTCCTGAACAACACCGTGGCCCACTTGTGCAAAATGATGGGCGTGAAACAGGTCTTCACGGCTGCGTATCACCCCCCAACCAACGGATTAACCAAGAGGATGAACCAGACGTGTTGCTGCATACTAGAGAAGCTCCACTGGGAACTACCCCAATCATGGGCCAAGCTACTCCCGCTGACACTCCTAGCAATGCGTACAATACCAAATAAAACAACAGGTTTCTCCCCATACAAAGTTCTGTACAGATGAAGGCCTAAGTGGCGTGAAGAAGCTGGATTGACAATGGAAGGTGTCCCCTTGACAACACATAACAACTATGTAGAAAGGTTGATACACCGTATTGCCCACCTATACATAAAAGTATTTGAAAATGTTGACAAGCACCTTCCCCCTCCACCCAAAAATGAGAAACTAACGGGACAAAGTGGAAACCAGGCAATAAAGTGAGGTACAATCAGACCATTGCAGGCCTCAAGTTTTGCCCACAATTTACACCCTGATGGATTGGCCCTTGCACTGTCACTAGCTTGGACCACGGGCCAAAGTACACCATTACCCTGAACAACAAGACAATCAGCAACGTAGCGCCAGCCCATCTGAAACCGTTTCATAATGATCCACCAATCATCACTGAAACCAAAGTGTGATTGAACAATTATCAGGACAAGGATAGAGGAAGACACAAGATACATACAAAGCTTATTAGAGGAGATTTTAATTGATATAGGCACAAATGATATGTGTGAGGAATTTTGCCCAAAGGGGAGAACAAAAGAATGCATATGGAAAGCGCCAAAGGAAGCAGTTCACCCAAAACTGGCGATACCCCTCCCACCAGCAAGAGCCAAGATGATATTGACAACAAAACCAACCTGCAAGTGTTGAGAGATATGGTACGAGTGTTACGTGCGACAAGAGCCACCTATGAAGAGTTGTTTGCCGGAGCAGTCACGTTGATACAAGACAGAATCCAAGAGGGACAAGACAAGTTACCCACACCAATACAAAGCATGGAGATACTACCCAAGAAGACCGTATACCACCTAAGAGGAGGTTCCTTGATCATTAAGGAGAAGGATGCCGCACTGATTCCCGTATCCATACTGGACACAGTCAGACAGAAGACACAAGGAATCAACTGTTGTGCCCTCACAAGACCTTGAGAGCCCCCATGTTTTGTTGAATACTTGTCATTGATAGGTACCACAATTGTTGATGTATATGCAAACCTGGTACAAGCAGCAAGAGCACCAGAAATAGAACTCCCAACTGAAGGACTCCTCCAAGAAATTTGCGAACATCTTGAACCGCATTTCCAAGAAGGAACCATCTTAGAAAAGATACGCAAACGGATTAAATACACTGGCCAGTTAATCCATGCAATCCACCAAGTTGCTGTGTTACAACTATAACAGTGGTTTACCATAGGACAACTCAGGAATCAGTACAAAGTCCAACTCCAAGAAGCCAAAGAAACCGCTGCAGACTCTGTAGAAACCATGAGGCAAGTACAAAAGCGCCTCAATTGCGCCACGGTTTCTACAGAAGAACTACAATACGTCTTGAAAGAAGTAAAAACTTGTTACCAACAACGGGTGACTGCCAACCAAGTCTACGCCTGCTTCAAAAGGTCCCCTGCCATCATATTGAACACAAAAAGGACAAGCCCCAACAATGCTTGCAAGATAAAGAAGCAAGACTTTATTGCGCTATTGCACCATTTCTTGTTCTCCAACCCTCCCAAGGAACTTACCCAGAACCCTATGGTTTGCCAACTATTTGGCTCTGTGGAAAATATCCCTCAAGCAACGCAAGCCACACCCCACTCTGCCGCCAAATGGTATCAGGCATTTGCCTGCAACCCCCTTGCAAGTGACAACCAGCAATGGTACTATGGTGACTCCCCATGCTCCATGAACAAAATTGACCCTGGAGAAGCGAGTTAGTCAAAAGAACTTCAAGGACAAAGCTCCCTCTTAACCTCTGGGATATGTGAGTACTAAATGCAGTACCCACTCTTTGCCCAAGAGTTCTCCCTAGAGTCCTACCCAAAGTCCCCCAGTATCCTCCCTATGATTCCCCCATGTGCCCTCCCTCCTATCCCTGCCCTTATTTAGTTAGAACACTTACCATAATAGGAAGGTGTTCACACCCCTATTTTATAACACATTGTCTATTATCTAAGCCCCCAAGTGATATATATCTACCCAATTGAACCAAGCAAGAGAACAAGGAGATTTGGGATGAAATAAACACAAGTCTTTATTACCTTACTACCTCCTATTGGAAGCTATTCTGAACCAAGTGGTACTGACTTGACCTACAAGCTCTCCCACTCACCAAGTACAGTCAGTAATAACCCACACCTGGTATAGATCTCCTCTAGTATGTCAAAAGGAAGTCCAGTGGTAGTGGTGGGACTGATGAGAAAAGAACATTCAGATGAGTAAGTCATATTAAATTTGGTATATGATTAGGCTGAGGTGATTTGAATCAAATTGGCGCAATCAGCCTTGTTTATCTGATTTTCCATGCATTATGATTAAATCCCCATCAATTGCCATGTATCCCATCATTATGTTGCAAATATCATCCTCAAACAATGACCTGGTACTTTTATTGATGTTTTACTCACAAGTCTATAATCAAATAGGAAATCTGCAATTGATGGGATCCAATCCATATCAATGCAATCCATGATGCATCATGCATAATATATGGAAAACTAAACAGTCATATTAGTTTTCATATAGACTTCATATAAGACCAGGTTGATGCCAATACACTACTGTATAAGTATCCAAATCCATCACTATAGTCCCCATACCAAGTCTCAACTCATATTTAGTACCACCCAGACAAAACCCATCCCCCACTCACAAGTGCAGTCCAGACCAGAAAAGTTGATGTTGGAACCATTTGAGTTCTTGGCAGATGATTCCAGTATTGCCCAAGTGTCTATGATGAGCCTTCATACAGATATTTGTGCACTACTCATTAATCTAGCAGAACTAGATACCTTGGAGAGTTAACAGAGATGGAAGAACCTGAGTAAAAATCAGTGGCATGAGTTCTACATCAAGATGCCAGTGGATATATGTAAGAAGATATATAACATTACAAGTATTGAAATCAAGAATGAACTGAGAGTGAGGGGATTTGAGGAGGAAGCCACGCAGGAATGATTTTGTGCACAGTTTGCTCAGTATGGGCTGGACAGGTCTGTTTGTGCCTTGACTTTGGGAACCAAAGAGATTTTGAATACGTTTTTGCCTCAAGTGACCAATGTATTATGTGATATATTAGTAGAACTAAGTAACCTCCAAGAGCAATATACACAGGACTCATCCAGGCAACAGTCCTAAAGTATCAGACAGAGGGTAAGTGAATACCATGAGGAATCAGAAGGAGAGCTTCAAGAGGAAGAATACAGACCACAAGCAACAGCATCTAGATTGTGCCAGCATGCCTTGCTGGATTCCTTACCATCCATTGCAACTTCAGCACACCAGCGCATGTCAGTCCAAACTACGCCAACACCCTTCGCAAGAGTGCCCCATATTGAGTCAACACATGTTGGGTCAGTATGTGCGCTTCAGAGCAAAACCACCAGAACTTGCCAAGCTGCTCATTTAGACACAAGTCATTGGAGCAGGTCAAGTTGTGTCAACAAGTGGCATCACATCAAACTCAGCAAGGGTCTATGCAAGCACCTCAAGTTGCATCTGCGCCTGCTACTATACCTGACCAGCAGCATGTTTCTTTTGGTGAACAGACCAATGATGACTCATATGAAGTGCCTCCACCACCAAAGCCTTTGGCAAGTAAAAGAATGTGTCAGTATGTAGCACTGCAGGCCAGCTCAGTTGCATCATTGGGAGTAACTCAGCATGGCCATGTTGCAGCATTGCAGTCATCAACTAGGAGGCAAAATACCAACTACAAATACACAAGTAGCCAAGAGGATAGTCAACAAGAAAGTAGTTTAGGTATGCAAAGTGAATCACTACCAAATGCTTCAGTAGTAATCCTGGTGAGAAAAAAACCTAGGAGAAGATGACACAATTGCTTTGAATTGTTATTATTTGTCAAGATCCAAACAACACATTTTTTTTGCAATTTGCATTGAGCCATTGCAAGTCAGTGATCACTAAATTTTTGATATAAGCAATATTAAGAACATCTCACATCTGACACACAACCCCTATAAATAAACACCCTGCATATTTATACATCATCTGTGGCACCAGTGCAGCCATTTGATCAGATTTTTACCTATACAATTGGTTGCATGCTAGCTGTGACACCTTGTCCAAGCACTAGGATTAGGGATTTACTTGCTTAATGGGCAGATGGGATATGTGACGGCAAATCAGGTTGCTTGTGTATTGGTCAATGAGTCAATTGGGGGCTAAGAGCTTCAGCATACTTTTAGACCAAACAGCTATTGATATACTGTCAAATTGGGGTGATGGTAACCAAAATGGTAAGTAGCTGTGTAGTTTATAGTGTGATACGCATTTATTTCCATTTATTTTAAAGAAAGATATCCATATACTAGATCTTACCTGCCATAATAGCAGTATCCAATTGTGCACATGATGCAACCATTACAAGTTGGCACAATCATTTGCACCAACCTCATTATGTCAGATTGTGCCATAATGTGCAAGATTATCCTGCATGGCGCAAAATTGTCCAAGAGCCATCCTGCCGACTGGTAGCTGCCATATTGCACCTAATTGCTCTTAGAGACCACTGATTGCACTGCACACCCTGGCATGGTACAATGGAACAAGTCTACTGTCTGATTCCAGCATGTTTTAACAGTTGCATGGCATTCACATCCAAAAATACTACCATTGCAGCATGCCCAAATTGTCAGGAATCCACTACCATAGAAGGAAAACATTATTTGCACTCCGGATATATTCTGGTCATACCCTGTCTGAGGAAGCTGATGCAGTCCAACAAATATTGTAAAGCTATGCAGTACCGCACTCAGTATCAATCAAGTGCAAACATATCTAATCTATTTAATGGCAAACATTACAAACAGCTAAGAAGCAAGGGCTACTTTGAAGGCATGTATGACCATGGCTTTGCTTTAGCACTTAATGGATTCTCATTGAACAAGTACTTGGAATCAGGACAGTAAACCTGTTCCATTGTACCATGCCAGGGTGTGCAGCACAATCAGTGGTCTCTAAGAATAATCAAGTGCAATATGGTAGCTACCAGTAGGCAGGATTGCTTTTGGACAATTTTGCACCATGTGGTACAATCTTGCGCACTATGGCACAATCTGACACAATGAGGTTGGCACAAATGATTGCACCCACTCATAATGTTTGCACCATGTGCGCAATTGGATACTGCTATTATGGTAGGTAAAATCCAGTATTTGGATATGTTTCTTAAATGTAAATGGAAATAAATTGTTATCACACTGTAAACTACACTTATACTTACCATCTTGATTACCGTCACTCCAATTTGATGGTGTCTCAGTGGCTAATTGATCTAAAATTATCCTGAAGCTGTCAGCCCCCAATTGACTCTTTGACCTGTACACAAGCTACCTGATTTGCCATCAAATATTACATTTTGCCCATTAAGCAAGTATATCCCTGATCCTAGTGATTGGACAAGGCATCATAGCAAGCATACAACCAACTCTATTGGTGCAAACCAGATTGAATGGCAGCACTGGTGCCACAGATGATGTATACATATGCAGGGTGTTTATTTATAGGGGTCCTGTCTCAAATGTGAGACAACCTTGACATTGCTTATATTAAAAATCTAGTGATCACTGATTTGCAACGGCTCAATGTGAATTGCAAAAAAACTGCATTGACTGGATCATTGCAAATAATAGCAATTCAATGAGATTGCATCATCTTCTCCTAGGCTTTTTTATCACGGGGATTACTACAAAGCATTTGGTAGTGATTCACTTTACACACCTAAACTAGTTTCTTGCTGACTATCCCCTTTGCTACTTGTGTATTTGTAGTCAGTATTTTGCCCCTTAGTTGTTGAGTGCAATGCTGCAGCTTGGCCATGCTGAATTGCTCCAGATGATGCAACTAGCTGGCCTGCAGTGCTACATGCTGACACATTCTTTTATTTGCCAAAGGCTATGGTGGTGAAGGGACTTCATGTGGGTCATCATCAGTCAGTTCACCAGAAGAAACTTGCTGATGGTCAGGTGTAATGGCACGCGCAGATGCAACTTGATGTGCTGGCATGGCCCTTAGCTGAGTTCAATGTGAAGCGGCCTGTTCACACAACTTGGCCCACTCCAACGGACTTGTGTTTTTTTGAGCAGTTTGGAAGGTTCTGGTGGTTTTGCACTGAAGCACACGCATTGACCTAATATGTGTTGAGGCAATGTGGGGCACTCTTGTGAAGGGTGTTGGCATAGTTTGGACTGACATGCGCCAGTGTGCTGAAGTTGCAAGGGATGGTAAGGAATCCAGCAAGGCATGCTGGCACAATCTAGACAATGCTGCTTGCAGTCTGTATTCTTCCTCCTGAAGCACACCTTCTGATTCCTCAGGGTATTCACTTACCCTCTGTCTGATACATTGGAGCTGTTGCCTGGATGAGTTTTGTGTATATTGCTCTCAGTAGCCACTTAGCTCTACTAATATATCATGTTATGCATTAGTCATTTGAGGCAAAACTCATTCAAAATCTCTTTGGTTCCTAAAGTCAAGGCACAAATAGTTGTGTCAGGCCTGTACTGGGCAAATTGCGTGCAAAATTGTTCCCACACAGCTTCCTCATCAAGTCCCCTCACTCTCAGCTCATTCTTGATTTCAATACTTGTATTGTTATATAACTTCTTACATACATCCACTGGCATCTTGATGTAGAACTCATGCCACTGCTTTCTACTCAGGTTCTTCCATCTCTATTGACTCTCCATGGTATCTAGTTCTGCTAGATTAATGAGTAGTGCCAAATATCTGTATGAAGGCTCATCATAGACACTAGTGCCATACTGATATCATTTGGCAAGAACTTGAATGGATCTAACGTTGCCTTTTCCAGGCCAGACTGCGCTTGTGATCTGGGGGATGGGTTTTGTCTTGGTTGAACTAAAGATGAGTTAAGACTGGGCATAGGGACCATGGTGATGGATTTGGATACTTATACAGTGGTGTATTGGCATAAACCTGGTCTTATATGAAGTACATATGAAAACTAATGTGATTGTAGAATTTTCCATATATTATGCTTGATACATCTTGGATTGCATTGACACAGATCAGATCACATCAATCAAAGATTTCCCATCTGATCATTGACTTGTGAGTAAAACATCAATAAAAGTACCAAGTCATTGTTTGAGGATAATATTTGTGACATAATGATGGGATACATGGCAATTAATGGAGATTTA
Organism: Basidiobolus meristosporus CBS 931.73; assembly: GCA_002104905.1. NCBI lineage: Eukaryota > Fungi > Basidiobolomycota > Basidiobolomycetes > Basidiobolales > Basidiobolaceae > Basidiobolus > Basidiobolus meristosporus. Next base: position 29,178 of record MCFE01000348.1, on the reverse strand, counting down.
ATCATAATGCATGGAAAATCAGATAAATAAAGCTGATTGCAGCAAATTGATTTAAATCACCTCAGCGCAATCATCCACCCATTCTAATATGACTTACTCATCTGAATGGTCTTTTCTCATCAATTCCATCACTACCACTGCATTTCCTTTTGACACAATAGAGGAGATCTACACCAAGTACTGTGGTCCATCTACCCCAATCTACTCAAGGGGATCCCTTGTTAAGCTTCTCTGCTACTACAAGAACTATTGCCCCACAAGGTTTCATCCCACCATCCATGGCAACAAAAGTCTAGAAGCTTTCATTCCCAGCTGACAGCAATAGAGAACCACCTTGCAGAGGGTATGAATGACTTAGAGCAAGCTTGAAGTACTAGGTTCAGAAGCTCCAATAGACTTCCATATCCCAGAGTGTTCAGCAACAGGTTCCATACAAGGAGTATTTTGGATACCTTCCCAGTCAGGATTAACAGACCTTCTGGAGGGCAGAGGCACTTATATTCTGGCAAGTAGAAGGCATACTGTGTGAAGTTTCAAGCACCGTCTGACATTGAGGGTTACATCATCTGGTTTAATTGGCCATTTGGTGGAAGTAGGCACAAAAAAGTACTCTGGGTAGAGAATCATCTAGAATTCAGTAGAGGGGAGAAATGTATTGCAGACTTAGCTTATATAGGAGAGGATTGTCAGAGATTAGGATGTATTACAGCTTATAGGAAGCCAAGGAATGGTGTGCTTAGCAGGAAGCAGAAGCTCTACAATGAGATATTTAATCATCTCAGAGTGAGGGTAGAGCATACATATGGACATCTGAAGAGATTCAGCAGATTGGCATGTAAATACAGAGGAGAGTCATGTATAGCAGAATACAGCAGAATAGGTAAAATAGTTAAGATACTTATCAATGCACAGTATATTCATGCAAGAAGACATTCACTAAGAGAAATGTGTCTGGAGCATTATGAAGAGCAAATAAAGCAAGGAGAGCCCTACTATGAGCAACATAAGTAAGATTGAGTAAAATTACCAGTAACTTTATCCTACCACTGGCATTATGGTAGAAATTATAGTGCCAGATAGTGTCAGATTGATCCAGCACTAAAAAAAGGGTGGCACTATGTGGAACTATCCAACAGAGCAAGTTTACTATTATTACCCAAACACCAGCACCAAGAACATTATGTTTTCACAGAGAGAATGTACAGAAGTCAGCATGCAATTGCAGCAAAGTTGGCACACTATAAGCCACTAGCCGGAATATGGAATTGATTGGAAACCAGAGATGCTTAAGATGGCATTTCAAGCTAAATGAGCCCTTTGAGGTACCAGAAAAATTTGAAAGAGCTGGCAAGATATTACATAGTATCTGCCACCCTAAGTACTTCTCACAGGCTCCAATTAATATTGATATGCATATGCAACAATACAAATGCAAAGACTGGATGAGCTGAATATGTATTTATTCAAGTGGTGTTCTGAAGCCATTCCTACCAAGAGTACATTGGAAGCATTGGGAGTCATATATGGACATTGTAGGAATATTTATCCAGAAGTGGATCACCAATGATAACTTGATGCATCTACAGCTATTGTGTGAGGATTTGTGACAGGATTTGAGCAGCTATATTACTCACATAAAGCTGAATGCTTAGATCTCTGCCACTACTGTATCCATTCTCTACTCCATCTTATATGGTGTGTGGAAAATATTGGGCCTTGGTTCACCTTCTGAGAATTTCCTATGGAGCAGATGTGTGGGGAGATAGGAAGACAAGTCAAGTTGCAGGTATTACCATATCCCAATCTCATCAAGTTTATTACCTTCAAGTCCATCATAGATGTAATGAGTTAGCACATATAGGATAGCCAGGAACAGTTCAAAAATACTGAGGACAAATGTGCATGTGGAGACACCTATGCCTATGGAATGAAGAAGCTAAGCAGCCCCAATGTGTAGGTAATCATTTAAGTAATGCAAAGTTGGGTTGGGTGCAACAAATAACTGATTTTTATCAGGAAAACTCTACCAAGGTATGCCAGACTTCTCATGTTCATAACCCAACTTCTACACAATTTGACACAGAATTCATACAAACAAAAGCCAGAGTGCACCTATAAGGGGGACTAGAATCCAGCAGGGAGAAGGATTATATTAGACTTGCTTTGTTGGAGAGTGCCACATTGAGCCATGAGTGCCCAATGATGCCATAGTGTGCCAGAGAGGCCAGGTAAATCTACATTTGGCCACAGAGTGTGAAACATAGCCCTGCATCTTCATGCAAAGTAGCCCCTGTGTTTCACCTATGATGCAGGAGAAAATCCACATTTTGACATTTTTTTGTGGAGCAATGTTGTGCAGGATGTGTAAGAGCACAAAAGGATGGAAGATATGCATCTGGTACTCAATACCCATGGTACTCTGACTCTAGCTCTTATGGCTTGTAACATGTCACAGAAATGCATGGCACTATCTTGGTCCACTGGTACTATCTGGCACTATATTTAATTGTTAGCCCTAAAGTAAGATCAATACAAAGCACTTATAGTGCCAGACAGTACCAGTGGACCAAGATAGTGCCATGCATTTCTGTGGTATGTTACAAGCCATAAGAGCTAGAGTCAGAGTACCATGGGTATTGAGTACCAGATGCATATCTTCCATCCTTTTGTGCTCTTACACATCCTGCACAACATTGCTCCACAAAAAAAAGTCAAAATATGGATTTTCTCTAACACAATGGGTGAAACACAGGGGCTGCTTTGCATGAAGATGCAGAGCTATGCTGCACACTCTGTGGCCAAGTATAGGCTCACTTGGCCTCCCTGGCACACTATGGCATCATTGGGCACTCATGGCTCAATGTGGCACTATCCAATGGAACAAGTCTATTGGCCAAATACCCAGACATTCTTTGCAGATATTCAGGTGGTATTCAGGGCAGCAGTGGGGACAACCAAGCATAAGTTTGCAAGATGTATATGTTACCAGCAGTACAAAGTATACTGCAACTTTGCAAGTATCTCACTAAAGAGCCGTAAAGTTGAGGTGATAGATGTATGTCAATTGCAGCAGGTGTGCATGTTTGTAAAGGTTAGTAAGCAGGAGGCCATAGTTCTTTTGATTCATACCATATGTGGAATACCCAAGGTAGTAGTGGCTAAGCAAATAAAGACGGGTAATTCTACAGTGGAATATATGAATTGCAAAAGGGGAGGTAGAAAAAGGAAATACCATTTGGAGAACTGGTAGTGTGGCATTATGCAGAACTGGCAGTAGACTGTCATATTGCCTATATAATGCCATCAGAATTTTGCAGTGAGGCCATCAAAATACCGTCAAGCTTTTTGTCATATAAGGCTATTGGATGTCCTGGCCAATTGGATCCACTTAAAATAGTTATAGAGCGCTGAAAGACCTCAATAATACCATGCAAATATTGCCACATCACCAATAAAATATTGTCAAGTTTTATCCATTTATTTTGTTGTAAAGTTAGCAAAACACCATCATAATCCCATCATACAATTGTTAGGAGGATCAATAATTCCAAGCTGCTGGTATAATAATGGTCTCTTAATGGGATCCTGACAGCTGATCTGGATTGGATCCACCCACAGTGTAGTGGGGTCACAGTAACACCCACTGACAGATTTTCTCATTCCCATATTTTCTACTTCCCTATTTCTCTACTACACTTATTTTAGTTTTATTCCATTTGTCTTACCTAATCAGTACTATCCCATAAGCCAGTTGACTATTATACCTGCTTACCTTATTGCATAAGTTATCCACCACTTTATGTAAGATTACTAGCAGTATGTGCTTCTATATTAGGCAAGTACCCACACCAGTACGTGTGACACATGATCAACCTCTGTCACCCTCCCTACCATTTCCATACCATATATGGTATCCTTATGTTACACAGGTTTCAGAGTACTGATTCCTGATTGGTTGGATGTGCTGTGCCTCCTTGAGCCTTCTGGCACCTACTTAGAGCATTCTTAGGTCATTCTGATGTCATTAAGATTTCTATTGATATCCAGAACCTTCTGGAACTCCATGATTAGTAATCACTTAGTCAGTAAGGAATGTATATAAGGGAGGCTATCCCTCAGCAATAAATCATCTTCCCTTTTATCAATATACCAACTTGTTCACTAATGTGATCACTGCTACCTGCTGCTACCTGATCCTTCAACTCCAGACCACAGTACACCCCCAGGAAACTGCACTGACAGCCAACTGATCTTGGAGGTACTACTTGTCAGGAATACTCAGGGTAGGTATTTTCTATTATATTTGATTCTTTCCTAAGTTTGTTCTTATACAGGCAAAGATACTTGAGGTCTTTGTAATTGTTCCATATGAGATATTATTGAGATGATCCCATCAAAAGGCTGTCACAAAGTTAATGTCTTGTGACTAAGAGGCACTAATCTTGTTGGGACACTGTCCAGAGACCGTTGAAAAATAATTGCACTCCAGATTTCACAAAAAACTTTGTCAAAATTTTTCATCACTACAATGTATAAGTGGCTTTTGATATGATCCCTGCCAATTTGTTCACTTTCTGATCCCAGACACTCTATTGCCTCCTACATTTGTGTGAATTGATTGGCTATTGCCTCTTTTTCACACACCGTACTTCCAAATTCAACCAATTCTCTTACTTTTCATGCATACAAATTGATTTATTTTGGTTGAAACTTCAGTTGTGTCTCAATTGCCAATTGTATTGACCTGTACAAGTCTTTATACCCTAAACTAACTTTAAGCCCAACACCACACTCAACAAGTAGCTCCATTATAATCCACCATTCAATAAGTATTTCTGCTGTAACACTCTGGTTCCACAACTTTGGCAGGAACCCAACGGCTTTATGCGACTGTACATTCACTAGCTCCCACATGTCCTGGTCTTCAGCTGGCACTGCAAGGTCTAGCTCCTCATCTGCCAGTCTGTGCAATAAATCCTTGCAATATTCCAGTGTGTATTCTTGAGCAATGCTCTTGAAGAAGTGCTGCAACCTCTTGGTGTGTCTATTAATGTTCCAAAACTCCACTGAAGGCATTGTGATAGTCTTTCAAGCTCCTGATGTTGTAGCATTGTCTGTCAGTGGAATCTCTACTCTGTAAACAATGGAGGCTGTGGTAGACAAGTTGCCTTTTTCAGCAAACTCATCTACCTTGCTGGAGTGTTGCTCAACTGGCTGCACTTCCAACTCCTGTGATAACAGCTGTATTCTTGTTGGTACTTCTCCTTGGCTATGATGGGATTCAGTCTGTTCCTGGCTTGCAGCATTAATTGGCCAGAACTGCAGTTTTCTTTGGATGCCTCCCTGTCTCAGGCCTGGGTAGACATTTTTCCCTGTACCTTTTCCTTTATCACTGCCAGGTCTTTCACTGCTACTTTGTCTGAGTGCTTCTTGTAAAGAACTACATTTTCTCCTGAATAAATTCTGCTCTGACACATCTGTTCTGACCTGCTTGTTCCTTGCTGGCACTCTTCTGGCAACCTGATGTTTCTTTTCAGCTTGTTATGAGCTCTCAACTGTAGTAGTGACAGGCTCCTGTAAAACCAGCTGGTTTTTATCACTGCTAGGTCCTTCACTGCTACTTTCACTGGGTGCTTCTTGAGTGGTACTACGCTTTTTTCTTCATAAATGTTGTGCTGGTACATTCATGTCTACCTGCTTGTCCTTAATTGGCATTCTTCCAGCTGCCTGATGTCTCTCAATGCTTGTCTGGAGCTTTTGGCCCTGCTTGTAATGGGTTCTTGAGGAAGCTGCTGGTTTTTAGCCATGGCTCCCTTGTTCCTCTGCCTTTGATAGTTTCTGCTATTCTTAAGACACTTTCTTAGCATACGACTACTGGCCCAAAAACCATCTGCCCATTTGAATCCAGGATGCTGCTCATGAAACAAGTCAAATGCATTCTATTTGGCTTTGAGTTCCTGATGGTCCCATGGTATGCAGCCTTAAGGTGATGACATGCTAGACTTCTGACGGCCTCTGGTATATTAGCCCACTCTTCATTATTGCACTCAATGGCTTCACAGATCTTCAATGTCTTTTAATTTTTAGGCTTTGGTATAAACACTACATTGTGTCCCTCCCATGCTGTGATAGGTTTTTCTGCAGGCTTTATCTTTGGGCAAAGTTGTTGTGCTTCAAAGGCTGTACAATGTTCCTCTGCTGATACATTGAAAAATGGCTCAATTCTTGGCTGTGACATTGAGCTACTTGAGTTCCTTCTTTACAGCAAAGATACCGCTTTCTCTACCTGCGATATTGATTGCTCTACATGTATTATCTGCTCATCCTGTTTCTGGACTACTTCCTAATTTCTCTGGTCCATTGCATCTATCCTATCAGCCACTGCACCTAATTGCTTCATTAATGCTTTGGTATGAGCTGACAACATATTTGCTAATATGAGTGGTGGTGATGCTATTATGTTCTCTTGCTGATCTTCAACAGAGGGTATTGCATTTGCTACATTCTCATCTGCCTGAGCATAACAGTCAACTTGTGGCTCCGCAGAGGTTCTCAATTGCCTACTTGACTCAGAGCCTGAGGAGTCCGCATTATTACCTTCAATGGGCACATGGTCCACAGGGCCTTTTTTGGATGTAGCCCCACTTGTGGCACTGAATGTCAAAGCAAGCTGTTGTCCAACTTTTGTTCTGTTGCCATCAGCGGTGGGGTTTGGTTGAGAACCAGACAACTTTGCTTTATTTTTTGGTGGCATATATATTGAAGTGAGTCAGACCAAAGGGAAAAAGTGTTACATATACATGTGTATGTGGTGCCACAACTTTATTTATAATGCTTACTATGGCAGGTCAGCATTGAATCTTACATTCATGTAGGTGCAAAGTCTCAAATACAAGACTGTCTTATGTTCACATGTGTATTGACCAAGAAGTGATATAATTGCATTAAGTTGTTGAAGGTCAAGTTGTTTGCCCCATGGAAAAGACTGCTTGACCCAACATCATAGGAGTAGAGAAAAAAGACCATGTGGCTATTGTGGCAAGCCTCTCAGCCATGAAGCACACAGAGAGCATAGGACGTAATACAAGGACCACAGCCAGTGTTTTGCCACCCAAGTCATATTTCAACATTCATTGGTTACTACTGTACCATCATTATCTTGCCAACCTGCTGATATTTTGATATTAGCACCTGGCCATCTTTGTCACCTTGCAAAAGCTGAGTCACGTGAGTTTGTGATGCCTTTAGGCTCACCTTGGCTATCTCAATATAGCATGCAGAGTGATAGCTCCAACAAAGAAGGTTCACTGATGAATTTTGAGCCTATCTCCCCCAACAACAGTACCACTTATGAGCCCGCTCAGATCCCTATATGCAATGAGACAACACCTGTTGAAACAAACACCAAGTATACTTTATGGAGCCAAGTGAGCCCAGCAGTCCATCTACTGGTGAATGATATAATGCTGTGGATAGAAAAGTGGAGCGTTTCCACTAATATCCGTAATGGGGGCTCTGAGGATGTATTACTACTTTGTACTAAAGTCATACCAGGATGCAACTTACCATGTACATGGCACAAGTGGACAACCATCATGTGGCTGGCAACATATGATCCAGAGACTGTCTTGATTCCAGCTTGTGTTAACAGTTGCATGGCATTCATATCCAAAAATGCCACCATTGCAATGTGTCCAAATTGTTAAGAATCCACCACCATTGAGGGAAAACATTGATCACACTCCGGATATATTCTAGTCATAGACTGTCTGAGGAGGCTGATGCAGTCCAACAAATATTACAAAGCTATACAGTACTGCACTTAGTATCAATCAAGCGCAAACATATCCAATATATTTGATGGCAAGCATTACAAACAGCTAAGAAGCAAGGACTACTTTGAAGGTATGTATGACCATGCCTTTGCTTTAGTACTTGATGGATTCTCATTAAACAAGTACTCTACCAGCAAGTCCTGCTGGCCACTGATTCTCATGAATCTGAATCTGCCACCCATCTTACGGTATCAGAGCAATAATCTGATGGTAGTCTCACTGGTATCTGGGCCTAAGTCACCGTCCAACCTGGATAGCTACCTGCATCCATTGCTGGATGCATTTTGTATGCTTTCCAGCAGGATAACAGTAAATGGCCATCATGTAAAAGCTCAAATTACTATCTACATTGCAGATATCCCAGCCATCAGCTAGATAGCAGGTTTTCCGGGTGCAATGGACGGTATTGTTCTCAAGTGTGTGAGATCCAGGGGATTTACTCCATAACCCACACACATTATTATTACCCAAACACCAGCACTAAGAACATCATCTTTCCACAGAGAAAACATACAGAAGTAAGCATGCAATAGCAGCAAAGTTGGCAAGTTACAAGCCATTGGCTGGAATATGGAATCAATTGGAAACCAGAGATACTTAAGAAAGAGGGTCTCTGTTGGATCAAAGGCTTTCCACTGGGAGCAATGCATTTGCTTTTTAACAAAATGTCTATACTGATGACCAAGTTGTACATGGGGCATTTCAAGCTAAATGAGCACTTTGAGATACTGGAGAAATTTGAAAAAATTGGCAAGATATTACAGAGTATCTGCTACCCTAAGTACTTCTCACAGGCTCCAATCAATATTCATACAGATATGCAACAATACAAATGCAAAGACTGAATGAGCTGGATATGTGTTTATTCAAGTGGTGTTCTGAGGCCATTCCTACCAAGAGTACATTGGAAGCATTGGGAGTCATATGTGGATATTGTAGGAATATTTTCCAGAAGCAGATCACCAATGCTAACTTGACGCATCTACAGCAGTTGTGTGAGGAGTTTGTGATGGGATTTGAGCATGTTGTGCATCAACATTTAAAACTTTGCCAATTTTACTCCGTTTGAAAATCTAGTACCCTAACTGATTTTCCCTAACCCAAACATAACAAATCCCAGTTACAGTTTATTTGATCCCACCTCTGAATCTATTTTTAGCTATCACACCTGATCTATTTTCAAATGGTCATCACGTTATTAACCTATCTGCCAAGCCTTCCCAGGTGATTAGTCATCTGAGATCCATCCAACCACTGTGTAGTTGCCAAGACATCAGTTGATTGATGATGTAATTTTCATTTATCTTATGCACCTATGAACACCCAAATTGATTTCAATCAATCCAGTCCCTTGGCACTTACTAATTCAACTTGATCAGAAAAGTATAAATAAAGTGTACTGAGCCTTTTGGTTTAGTGTTTGTCTCAACAAAATTAAGATTCTGTATCAGCACAAATAAGAATCCAACAATTCCGTTCTAGTTTCTATCCAAGCCTAGTATATCTAGCACTCCAAAGAACACCAAGCCTAGCCTGCCTAGCAAACAAATATCATTGCCTTTATAGCCAACCCAGCTATATCCAAGACCAATATTAGATCAGAATCTTTCTGCTAATATTTCCGCCACTCTCTGACAATTCTAAGATTCTGCACTTAATTGTCCCTTTGGTTCAGTTAAACCATTCAAGAGTTTTATTACACTTTCTCTTGGATACAACAGAGCAGCTATGGTACAAACATAAAGCGGAACACATAAATCTCTGCCACTATTGTATTCAGTCTCTACTCCATCTTGCATGGTGTGTGGAGAATATTGGGCCTTGCTTCACCTTTTGCAAGTTTCCTATGGAGTGGATGTGTGGGGAGATAGGAAGACAAGTCAAGTTGCAGGTAATACCATATCCCAATCCTATCAGATATATTACCTTAAAGTCTGTCATGGAAGTGATGAGTTGGCATATGGAGGACAGCCAGAAAGAGTTGGAATATACCAAGGACAAATGTGCACATGCAGACACCTATGCCTTTGGAATGAAGAAGCTAAGCAGCCCCAATGTGTAGGTAATCAGCTAAGTAATGCAAAGTTGGGCTGGGTGCAACAAGCAACTAATTTTTATCAGGAAAACTCCACCAAGATATGCTGGATTTCTTGTGGTCACAATCCAACTTCTACACTATTCAACACAGAATCCACACAAACAAAAGCCAGAGTGCACCTATAAGGGGGACTATAATCCAGCAGGCAGAAGGAATATACTGGCTAAATACTAAGAAGTTCTTTGCCAATATTCAGGAGGTATTCATGGCAGAAGTGGCAACAATCAAGCATATGTTTGCAAGATCTATATGCTACCAGCAGTACAAGGTATATGGCAACTTTGCAAGTATCACACTAAAAAGCTGTAAAGTTGAGGTGATAGAAGTATGTCAATTGCGGCAGGTGTGTGCGTTTGTAGAGGTTAGTAAGCTGGAGGCAATAGTTTTTTTTGATTTGAACTATATGCGGAATACCTAAGGTAGTAGTGGGTACGCAAATTAAGAAAGGTGATTCTACAGTGGAATATATGAACTGCACAAGGGGAGGTAGAAAAAGGAAATACCATTTGGTAAATTGGTACGGAAGTATTTTACAGAACCAGCGGTAGGCTGGCAAACTGCCAAAAAAATGCCATCAGAGTCTTGCTGTAATGCCGTCAAAATACCGTCAAGCCTCTTGCCATATAAGGCAATGGAAAGTCCTGGCCTACTGGATGCACTTAAAATAGTAATAGAGCACTGAAAGACTGCAACAATACCATACAAATATTGTCACAGCACCAATCAAAAATTGCCAAGTTTTATCCCTTTATTTGGCTGTAAAATTTGCAAAACACCATCATGATCTTGTTCTAAGATTATCAGGAGGGTCACTAATTCTAAGCTGCTGTTATTATGATAGTCTCTAAACAGGATCTTGACGGATGATCTGGATCAGATCCACCTGCAGGACCAAATTATTCTCATAGGGGTTGACGACAGCTGCATTCTTATCAAGTCCCTGCTGGTGGGGCTTGGAGTTGTTTTGACTTTGGAAGCTTTGGTACATTGTCATCTCAAAGGATGCTGAACCCAGCACATACTTTTGTTAAGATGCCAACCAAGTTTGGGATTGTAGCTCAATAGTTTTCCCTTGACAAGCTTGTGGCTTTATTCCCCATCATATTATATTAGAGACAGAACCCAAGAATTCCTAGCAAGCTTTTACCAGAGGTTATTGCACCCAGTGAACACCCCACACACAAAACACTTGAGAAGTGTTGGACATATCTCTCCCTTGGACTTATACACCACCACATACTTGGCACCCAACATGGGGGGTTCATACAAGCTCCATAGGACCCCACAAGATTTACCTGAAGACTCAAGCCATTATCCACTTATTGAAAAGAGATTTCAATATTATTAAGATTACAACACCAACCTACCTACCCAAAATGAACTCTGTGCCATTACCACTCTCACATGGAGCCCCACAGTTTGATGGAAAGAATGTGGAAAGTTTCATATTCAAATGGGAGAAGCTCTGCAAGATGTGCAGCCTATCTGAACATGAAATGGCTGAAGACTTCCCCTACTACTGCACTTGTGATATTACCACTAAGCTTCTCAGACAAAGAGACATTCTCACTTACTGGGCCATAATGAAGACCTATCTACAGACCAAGTATTGTAGACCCCAGATATACTATGGAATTGAAGACCTCAGACACTTTGCAAGGACTGTACTTTCCAAGCTACCACTTGAAGAGTTCATTTATGAAGATTTGGCCAAGCCACTTCTACAGTCCCAGGCTATAACTGAGTTTACCATGACACTTTGCCTTGCACAAGTTCTTCCCCAGGACTTGGCAAGCAAAGTTGACTTACATGCAGCAAAGGATGACAAGTCTGGCATTCCATGCTTTGCAGAGATGAAATGTGCTCTCCTAGAGGGAAAGTAGACTTCCACCTTCAAGAGACTTCTGAAGCCTAATCTGCTAGAAAAGGCAATCAAGGAACCAAGGAGTGCTGTTGGTGACAATCAGACTAACACTACTGACAGAATTGACCAACTTGCTGAACAGCTACAAAAGCTAGCTCTCAAGATTAATGGCTCAGCTGAAGTAGCTACTGAGAGCCATAGATCTTTGCCCAGACATTGAGCATATGGACACCCATATAATTCAGACAAACCATGAAGACCACCAAAAGAATCACTACACTACTGAATATAAGGCCTTTTACTCAGTGGCAACTGCTGTGGTGAAAGGGTATATATATCATGACCCTGTTGACTGCTATATTGACAGTGGTTCAGAGATTAGTCTTATGCTGCTAGACTTCTGGAAGACACTTAGAAGCAAGGAGCTACTGCCTGTTGATAGAGATAATTGATGAAACATGACTAGTGCAAACTCAGGATTTAGTCCACTCTGTGGTGCAGTGATCAAGTTCCCTATTGAGGTGCAAGGAATCAAGGTCTGGCTTCCCTTCTTTATCTGCTGGAAAGCAAACTTTGACCTTCTGCTAGGCAGACCATGGGTGACCAGTACTAAGGCTACAACTACCAAATATTCCATTGGGTCAGTGCGGTACACTATACAAGGATCAAACCCTGGGCTACAGTCACCATTCTGTGGTATAACACCCAACAATAAGAGGACACACCCTACTTGCCAGAAGACCCATCTTGTTATGGAAGAAAATGAGGAGCCTGACAATATACACCCCAACATTTGGAGCTGCTTATTAGGTATTCAGGCGCAGATGGCTACGGATCAAACAAAATACAGGACAGTAGAACAGAAGATTAGACCATCAGTTACACCTTTGACTGATGAATCCTGACCTGCTGATTAAATCAGGCCACCAAAAGAAACACCAGAAGATACACAACTCACACTGGAGAGACTTAAGCAAATTATGATTGGCAATGGAAACCTAACACCAGAGGAGATCTTGTTATTTGAAGAAACTCTGAAAATACATGATAAGGTTTTCTCATATGATGACAGGGAGATGGTGCTCTTAAAGACATTGCTGAAAAACCTATCAAGATTCCTACAGTGCCCCACACACCCTGGTCATTTAAGCCTTACGCACTGCCCAGAAGACTTCAGGCTGAGGTCCATGACCTACTTAAGAAGAAGATAAAAGCTGTTATCCTAGAACCTTGCCCTGGACCTTATGCTAACAGATGGTTTGTGACCAAAGAGAAAAATGTGAAGCTCCAATTCATTCAAGACATGCAACCTGCAAATGCTGTCACTATCAGAGATGCTTCTATACCTCCATCTATTGATGACTTTGCAGAAAGCTTTGGTGGCCACTCCATCTACTCAACATACAATCTCTACTCAGGATATGACCAGATCCCCCTTGGTGAGACATCAAGAGATATGTTTGAACTCCAGACACCATGTGGACTGTTAAGGATGATAAGACTCAGCCAAGGGGCTACAAACTCTGTGACTCAGTTCCAGAGATGCATGGTGAATGTGCTGTACTAGTTTATACCTGAGAAGCGTGCTGTTTTTGTTAATGACATAGGCATCAAAGTACCAAGAATCCAGGACACCACTGAAGTTATACCTGGAGTAGGAAAGTTTGTCTATGACCTTATTTCAGACAATGATGCCATATTGGGAGCCATTGAAGAATCTGGACTCAGCATCAGTGGTGAGAAGAGCAGCTTTGGTGTATCAGAGATATCCATTGTTGGACAAAGATGCAACACCTTTAATTGTTCACCTGGAGACTCCAAGACACAAAAAATATGCAACTGGCCTACCCCCACAAATCTAACATAGCATGTGCCTTTGTGGCAGCTTGTGGGTTCTTTAGGATCTGGATCCCAAGATTTTCTGAGACAGCAGAACCAATCTACCAACTGCAGAAAAAGAATACCCCATTTATCTGGGGTGAAGAGCAAGAAGAAGTCATGTAATTATTAAAAGAGTCCTTAGTATCTCCCCAGTTCTAAGACCTCTTGACTATCAGAACGCTGACTGCCCACCTATTTTGACAGTGGATGCAAGCCCTATAGGAGCTGGGGCACTACTTGGCCAAGATGATAGGATGGCAACTGCTATGCCTGCAGATAGGAAAGCTGCCTACTCTCTCCTAGAGAACAAATATACTCACAGATTAAGAGAGAGCTACTAGTAATTGTGAAGATTCTGAGGAAGCTTAAGTCACAACTCTACATGAGACATTTCATCCTGGAGACAGATGCCAGGCCACATATAGGAATGATCAACAAGCCTGACCAACCTGATATTGCCACAAACCAATGAATGGGATGGCTGAAAATGCTTGACTTTGAGGTCAGACATATCCCCGGCAAGACAAATGTAGTGGCTGATACACTCTCCAGGAAGGGACCACAATTATTTGAAGACTTGGACCCTGGCTTTGATGATATAATTGATGCAGATATGCAACAGATTGCTATCAAAGACCAAGAAAGAATTACCACAAGATCAACTGAGCATCATGACAGGTATCCACCAAGGAGAGCCAGGAGGACATAGAGGACAAGAAGCCACCTACACTACCACAGCTCAGAGGTACTACTGGGAAAACATGTAATATGATATCAAACACTTTGTTGAGTCATGTGCAGCCTGCCAGAAGAGATCCTGTAAGTGTTGTGAAGAACCACTGCATCCTACTTACACAATCTGACTATGGCAAAAGGTTGGTATTGACCTTGTCCACATGCCCACAGCTGCATCAATGAAGTACCTGATTGTTGCTAGAGATGTCCTTAGTGGATGGGCAGAGGCATGAGCCAAACAACAAGTGCCATACACTATGGAGATTTATATTTGAAGACATTATCTGCAGGTCTGGCTGCATCCAACAGTTTGCTGCTGACACAGGAGAGATGATATCCCAAATGATCCAGGAATTGTGCTCAAAGTAAAAGATACAAGTTGCTTTTACTACAGCTTACCATCCATAAGCCAATGGAATGGTAGAGTGAGGACAAGGACCACTGTTAAACTCACTTCTCAAGATCTGTGATAATAATGCAACCCTGTGGCCACAGTAATTACATCTTGCACTCTGGGCAGATAAAATTACTACCAAGAGAACAACTGGATTATTGCTATTTAAGCTACTCTATGGACATGACTGCATACTACCAGTTGAGTTAGACACAGTCACTTGGAACGCATTGGGTTGGAAATCTAAAATACAGACTAATGACATCCTAACCACTTGTATACAGCAACTTGACCACCATGGCCTAAAAATCAACAGAGCTGCAGAACAACTTAAGGATACATGGCTGAAAAACAAAGTGCCCTTTGGCAATTCACACTCAACAAGACCTAAGCCACTATCACTGAGAGACCCAGTATTACACTATGATTCCACCTTGGACAAATAATGGAGTTGGAAGTTAGACAACAAATGGACTGGCCCCTACCTCATTTCCAAGGTAATTGGAAATGGAAGTTATTACATATCTGAGCTTGACAACACCCAGTTGAGAGCACTAGTTGCAGGGAATCAACTTAGGTTATTCAAGCATAGGAACTTTGCACATCTGGATTAGTTTGCTTTGACCCAAGCTCAAAGCTGAGAGGGGGGTGGATGCAGTAGGGTCACAGTGACACCTACTGACAGATGTGCTCATTCCCATATTTTCTACTTCCCTATTTCTCTACTACACTTATTTTAGTTTTATCCCATTTGTCTTACCTGTTCAGTGCTATCCCATGAGCCAGTTGACTATCCCACTTGCTTACCTTATTACATAAGTTAGCCCCTGCTTTACGTAAGATTACTAGCAGTAAGTGCCTCTATATTGGGCAAGTACATGCACCAGTACCCATGACACATGCTTAACCTGAGTCACCATCCCTACCATTTCCATACCATATATGATATCCCTATATTACACAGAATTCAGAATACTGATTCCTTATTGGTTGGATGTGCTGTGCCTTGTAGAGCCTTCCAGCACCTATTTAGAACATTCTTAGGTCATTCTGATGTCATTAAAATTTCTATTGATATCTGGAACCTTCTAGAGCACCATGAGTAGTAATCACTTAGTCAGTAAGCAAAGTATATAAGAGAGGCTATCCCTCAACAGTAAATCATCTTCCCTTTTATCAATATACCAACTTGCTGATTAGTGTGAGCACTGCTTCCTGCTGCTACCTGAACTTCCAACCCCAGACCACAGTACACTCCCAGGAAACTGTGCTGACATCCAGCTGACCTTGGAGGCACTACTTGTGAGGAATACTCAGAGTAGGTATCTTTTATTATATTTGATTCTTTCCCAAGTTTGTTCTTGTACAGGCAAAGATACTTCTCTGTCTTTGTAACTATTGGCCACAGCTGCACTCTTCTCAAGTCCCTGCTGGTGGATTTTACAGCTGTTTTTACTTTGGAAGCTTTAGTACATTGTCATCTCAAAGGATGCTGAACCCAGCACATACTTTTGTTAAGACGCCAACCAAGTTTGGGATTGTAGCTCAATAGCTTTCCCTTGACAAGCTTGTGGCTTTATTCCCCATCACATTAGATTAGAGACAGAACCCAAGAACTCCTAGCAAGCTTTTACCAGAGGTTATTGCACCCAGTGAGCACCCTGCAAACAAAACACTTGAGAAGTGTTGGATGTATCTCTCCCTTGGACTCACACACCACTACAGCAGAACCAAATTGTTTTTCAAAGGGTGAAAGGTCTAGAATCTTCAACTTTTAGGAACAAAAGCTCAAGATTGTAACAGCAGCCCAGCTGCAACTATCATATTATGTAGAGCACTCAGTAGCCAATACATGTTTCAGATTACAGCTCATTTGAAGCAGCATTTAAGGAGTGATGATCAATAGTGCACCATATTGAAATATACTGGGCATCTGTTCCTAGGATTACTGTGGGTACTTTGATTTCATGTAGCTATTAATCTGCCAATCAAATCATGTGAAGCTTACACAGGTGCTGCATCTATGTCCAATCTGGCCACTGCAAAATTTTAGCATTTTAACAAGTGTATTGCCTGCACAACTGCCCAAAAACTTTGATTCTTTGGAATTTTCATAAACATGACTTCTCTGGTGGGAAAATAAAATAAGGACCTCTCCTTAAGAATCTAATAGTCCCATTATAAGATTAAAGGCTATAAGACTCTCCCTGCATTGCTGCACTGTTGAGAAATTTGACTCTAATTGGTAGCATATTGGTAAAGAGACTGTAGAGCTCACAAGAATTCAACGTAAGTTCTGAACAAAACTACCACTTTTCTGTCAGATGATTCCTCTTTATGAAACCCCTTTACTCTACAGATACCCCTTTACTCAATTAACCGCTCAAGAGATTCCACTAAAAAACCCCTTTACTCTAAAAATTTACCTTTATGCCAATGCACCCCTTTAGACACATATTTAAGTCCAAAGTCCCCTTTAGAGACCCCTTTACCATAACTCTTATGGTCAAGGAGGAGCTCAGACTTTCCCATAAAGGATATATCTCTCAGAAATGAAAGCAAATTTCAAATCAGGAAAAGTTGCTTTAAAAATCAATAAGCCCAGCAGTCAGCCAAAGGTCAGAACTCTGCTGTAAGAGTGGGAAACATTGCCTGTGGTATACTTTGAGTCTAAGATGAAGCATATAGGTGAAATTTATATCTTCTACTGATATGTTAAAGTCCCAAAAATGTATTTCAATAGTAGAATACCAAAAGTTGTTGTATACCTCAGAACTACCATTGCATTGCAGAGCAAGCCCCAAACCAGTTCTAATACAGCATGCCAGAATTCATACAAGTACATACTAGTGTGTACCTGTAAGGTGGACCAGAATTCAGTAAAGAAAAGGACTATACTGCTATGTAACATAAAGTACTTTGATGATATTTGGGAGGTACTTGTGGCAGAAGTGGTGGCAACCAAACATATGTTTGCAAGATGTATAAGTTGCTAGTAATACATGGCTTACTGCATCTTTGCAAGTAATACATTGAAAAGCCCAAAAGTCTAGGTGATAGAAGTGTGTCAATTGCAGTGGGTGTGCATGTATATAGAGTTTAGTAGGTAGGAGGTCATGGTTTGTTTGACTAAACTAGCTGTGGTATTCTCATGGTACAAGTTAGTAAGCAAAAAAATTAGGGTGATTCCACAATAGAATACAACAATAATGCAGGGCAAGGTAGCCGAAGGAAATATGAATTGGTAAACTGGTATGGTAGCATTTTGCAGTGTTAGCCATAAGCTACTATGCTACCATTATAATGCCAACAGATGTCTTCTTCAAGGCCATCAAAATATTATAGTGCTCTTATGCATGTATGGCAATTGGACATATTAGCCAGTTGAGTATACTGAAGTCAGTGCAGGCTGCATTAAGACTGTCAGAATGCCATCTAAATCCCAATAATGAAGCACTTGAACACTATCAAGCTTACTTTCCTATATAGTGGTATAATTACTCAAGTACTGTCACAATCCCATCAAAACAGTACACAGATGATCAGCAATCCTAAGCTGTCAGCAATATAATAGCCTTATTGTGGGTTCTTCATAGCTGGTTCTGATTGCATTCACATTTGGGGCCAACTTATTTGTCATAGGATTTTCTCCTCAAAAGCATCTGGTACATAGTAGACTTGTTCTGTTGGACAGATCCCCATTCAGCCATGAGCGCCAAATAGTGCCATTGCATGCCAGAAAGGTATAGCAGACCTAAACTTGCCAACAGAGTGTGAAACATAGCTCTTCATCATCAGGCAAAGTAGCCCCTGTGTTTCACCCAATATGCTGGAGAAATCCATTTTTTGACCTTTTTTTGGATCAATGTTGTGCAGGATGTGTAAGAGCAACAAAGGAATGAAGACATGCATCTGGTACTCAATACCTTTGACACTCTGAATCTGGCTCCTGTGGCTTGTATCATATTACCAAACTGCATGGCTCCATCTTGGTCCACTAATACAATCAGGCACTACATTTAAATATTAGCCCTAAAGTAAAACCTATATCAACCACTTATAGTGCCAGATAGTATCAGTGGACCAAGATAGTGCCATGCATTTTTGTGACATGATACAAGCTGCATGAGATAGACTCATTGTGCCATGGGTATTAAGTACCAGATGAATATCTTGATTCCTTTTGTGCTCTGACTTATCCTACATGGCATTGATCCAAACAAAAAGGTCAAAAAACAGATTTTCTCCAGTATAATGGGTGAAGCACAACGGGAGCTTTGCATGAAGATGCAGAGCTATGTTTCACACTAAGTGGCCAGGCATAAGCTCACCTGGCCTCCCTGGCATACTGTGGCATTAATTGGCACTCATGGCTCAATGTGGCATTATCCTACAGAACAGGTCTAGTACATGAAGTATCTCAAAAAAGCCCAATGAGTCCCAGACCTTGCACGCATACTCTTGAGACCTTTTGGACAGTATTTATGTGTTTGCTTTGCAAAGACTATGTGTGAGCATAAGTACTAATCTTATATTCAATAAATCATCAGGTGAAATCCACATAAGGTACTTGTCCTCCCAATAACATCAAGTATCACAACACACTTACAACCGTAATAAGCATTAGATATCAGGCTGTAGCACCACCTATATATGCATATGAGATACTATTTCTGTTGTGTTGTATTCTGATTAGCGTGAAGCATTTAGCATCATGCCAGTGGTATGCTGTAGTTACTGGTAATTTTACTCAATCTTACTTATGTTGCTAAGAGTAGTGCTTTCCTTGCTTTATTTACTCTTCATAATGCTCCAGACACATTTCTCTTAGTGGATGTCTTCTTGTATGAATATACTGTGCATTGATAAGTATCTTAACTCTATTGCCTATTCTGCTGTTTTCTCCTATATATGACTTTCCTCTGTATTTACCTGCCAATATGCTCAATCTCTTCAGATCTCCAAATGTATGCTCTACCCTCACTCTAAAGTGATTAAATATCTCACTGTAGAGCTTCAGCTTCCTGCTAAGCACACCATTCCTTGGCTTCCTATAAACTGTAATACATCCTAATCTCTGACAATCCTCTCCTATATGAGCTAAGTCTGCCATACATTTCTCCCCTCTACTGAGTTCTGGATGATTCTCTATGCAGAGTATTTTGACATGCCTACTTCCTGCAAATGGCCCACTAAACCAGATGATGTTACTCTCAGTGCCAGACAGTGCTTGAAATTTCACACAGTGTGCCTTGTACTTGCCTAAATAAAAGTGTTTCTGCCCTCTAGAAGGTCTGTTAATCCTGACTGGGAAGGTATCCAAAATACTCCTTATATGGAACCTGTTGCTGAACACTCTGGGATATGGAAGTGTTATGATCTGCCGCTTGAATGTTTAAGTTAGATCAGTTCTTAGTCAAATCAATTAGTATATGTTTAGGTTATCAGTATATCAGTAGTATCTATGAAATCAGTAGCATTAGTCTGCAAATGAATCAGCAGATCCATATCACACAGAAATAGATATATTAAGTAGGAGCTTATTGGGTGATGATGATTCAATCAAATGAGTCATCAGCCACAACCTACATTAGGAAATACAATTAGTCAGCAATTGATCTGGCAAAATGTATATAAGGAGCCGCTGGAACCTCAATAAAGATCAGTTCAAGTTTTAGTCAATACAATACTAGCTAAACTCCCTATTCCTCTACAACTCTTATACCCAGACTTGTAACAGAAGTCTATTGAAGCTTCTAAACCTAGTATTCCAAGCTTACTCTAAGTCATTCATATCCTCTGCAAGGTGGTTTTCCATTGCTGTAAGCTGTGAATGAAAGCTTCTAGGACTTTTGTTGCTAGGATGGTGGGATGAAACCTTGTAGCACAATAGTTCTTGTAATAGCAGAGAAGCTTTACAAATGATCTCCTTCAGCGGATTGAGGTAGATAGTCCAGGGTACTTGGTATAGATCTCTAGTGTGTCAAAAGGAAATCCAGTGGTAGTGATGGGATTGATGAGAAAAGACTATTCAGATGAGTAAGTCATATTAAAATTGGTAAGGATTGGGTTGAGATGATATGATTCAATTTGGCGCAATCAGCTTTATTTATCTGATTTTCAATGCACTGTGATAAATCTCCACCAAATGCCATGTATCCCATCATTATGTTGCAAAAATTATCCTTAAACAACAACTGGGTATTTTTATTGATGTTTTATTCACAAGTCTGTAATCAAATAGGAAATCTGCAATTGATGTGATCTGATCCATGTCAATGAGATCCAAGATGCATCATGCATAATGTATGGAAAAATCAATAATCACATTGGTTTTTATACATATTTTATATAAGACCAGGTTGATGACAATACGCCACTGTATAAGTATCCAATCCATCACTATGGTCCCAATACCAAGTCTCAACTCATCTTTAGTTCAACCAGACAAAACCCATCCCCCAGCTTACAAGCACAGTCCTGACCAGAAAAGACAATGTTGGATCCGTTCAAGTTCTTGCCAAATGATTTCAGTATGGCCCAAGTGTCTATGATGAGCCTTCATACAGATATTTTGGCACAACTCATTAATCTAGCAGAACCAGATACCTTGGAGAGTTGACAGAGATGGAAGAACCGGAGTAGAAAGCTGTGTCAATAGTTCTAGATTGAGATGCAAGCAGATGTATTTAAGATGATATATAACAAAACAAGTATTGGAATCAAGAATGAGCTGAGAGTGAGGGGATTTGATGAGGAAGCTGCACAGGAACAATTTTGCACGCAATTTGCACAGTACAGGCCAGACGTGTTTATTTGTGCCTCAAGTTTGGGAACCAAAGAGATTTTGAATGAGTTTTTGCCTCACATGACTAATGTATTACATGATGCATTAGTAGAGCTAAGTGGCTTCCAAGAGCAACATACACAGGACTCATCCAGGCAACAGTTGCAAAGTATTAGACAAAGGGTAAGTGAATAACTTGAGGAATCAGAAGGTGAGCTTCAAGAGGAAGAATACAGACTACAAGCAACATTGTCTAGATTGCGCTAGCATGCCTTGCTGGATTCCTTACCATCCCTTGCAGCTTCAGCACACCAGCGCATGTCAGTCCAAACTATGCCAATACCCTTCACAAGAGCACCTTGCATAGACTCAATGCATATTGGGTCAGCATGCGCACTTCAGACAAAACCACCAAACCCCACCAAACTGCTCAAAAAGACAAGAGTCCATTGGAGTGGGCCAAGTTGTGTCAACAAGTGGCATCACATTGAACTCAGCCAAGGGCCATGCCAGCGCATCAAGTTGAGTCTGCATGTGCTATAACACCTGACCATCAGCAAGTTTCTTCTGGTGAACTGACAGATGATGACCCCCATGAAGTGCCTCCACCATCAGAGCCTTTGGCAAGTAAAAGAATGCGTCAGCATGTAGCACTGCAGGCCAGCTCAGTTGCATCATCCAGTAAAATGCAGGCGGCCAAGCTGCAGCATTGCACTCATCAACTAGGAGGCAGAATACTGACTACAAATATATAAACAGCCAAGAGGATAGTCAACAAGAAAGTAGTTTAGGTGTGCAAAGTGAATCACTACCAAATGCTTCAGTAGTGGTCCCTGTGAGAAAAAAGCCTAGGAGAAGATGATGCAATTGCATTGAATTGCTATTATTTGTAATGATCCAAACAACACATTTTTTTGTGATCCGCATCAAGCCATTGCAAATCAGTGATCACCAAATTTTTGATATAAGCAATATCAAGGCTGTCTCACATTTGACACTGGACCCCTATAAATAAACACCCTGCATATGTAAACATTATCTGGGGCACCAGTGCAGCTATTTGACCTGATTGGCACCCATACAATAGGTTGAGTGCTAGCTACGACACCCTGTCCAATCACTTCAATCAGGGATTTACTTGCTTAATATGCAAAATGGAATATTTGATGGCAAATCAGGTAGCTTGTGTATTGGTCAAAGAGCCAATTGGGGGCTGACAGCTTCAGGATACTTTAGGACCAATTTACCACTGAGATACCATCCAATTGGAGGGATGGTAACCAAAATGGTAAGTATCAGTGTAGTTTATAGTGTGATACGCATTTATTTCCATTTGGATCAAAGAAACATATCCAAAAACCAGATTCTATCTACCATAATAGCGGTATCCAATGGCACACATGATGCAAGCATTACAAGTGGGTGCAAGCATTTGTGCCAACCTTGTTATGTCAGATTGTGCCATAGTGTGCAAGACTGTCCCACATGGTCCAAAATTGTCCAAGAGAGATCCTGCCTACTGGTAGCTACAATATTGCGCCCAATTGTTCTTTGAGACTGCAGATTGTGCCGTGCACTCTGGCATTGTACAATGGAACAAGTCTAATATGAAGGCTAGTCAATAGTAAGCAACAACTTCCAGTAAGCTAATACAGAAATAGTTTATTGGGAATCTGATATACTAACAGGTATAATTTTCCCCAATAAACTCAATTTGAGGCACAGATATACTATAGCCAGTGTTTCTTACCTCAAAAGTAGTGTTGTGACCTTTTGTCAACTATAGGGCTTATTTACATTAAAGTAACTTCTCTGACCAAAAAGTGGTAGTTTTTGTCTGGAACTTAGATTGGATTTTAGTGAGGTTTGCAGTCTCTTTACTATTACACTACCAGTCAAATTTGAATCACTCTACAGTGCAAGTGATGCACATGAAGTCTTGTAACCAAAAAAATTGCATTTGTAGTGGGAAGATTTTGGGTAGAGAAGCTCTCATTCATTTTTCAGCTTGAAAAGTCATATAAAGGGGAGTTCTGAAGGATCAAAGTTTTGGGGCTAATCTACAAGCAATACACATGATGCAAAGCCAAAATTCTGATGTGGCATAGATAGGACATAGTTGCAGCACCTGTGTAAACTTCACATGATTGGATTGGCTTGCCACAAGTTACATGCAATCAAAGTTGCCATAGTAATCCTGGCAACTAAGGTCCAGTATATATGGTTATTAGACTCTTTTGGTCACATCTCCATGAATACTATCTCAAATGAGTTGTAGCTTGAAGTATGTGCTGGCTACAGAGTGTTCTGCATGACATAACACTGTTGGGGGGATTGATTGTCAGGGTCTTGAGGTTTTGTCCCTCAGAGTTGGAAATTCTTGATAATTCATCTGTGTTTCAATAGCAAAAAGCACAACAAAAAAATGAGAGCAATATGGACTTGAAATATAGTAGTAATGGAATACACTTCATTACCTCACTTCTCCTAGATTTGACTCTGCTTTATATATTTGCCCCCAACAAAGAAAACCTGTTCTGTTCAAAAGTGCCACATTGAGCCATGTGTACCAAACAGTTCTAGAGTGCACCAAAGTGGCATGGCAGACCTATATTTGGCCACACAATGTGAAACATAGTTTTGCATCCTCATGCAAAGCCACCCCTGTGTCTTACCAGCTATACTGCAGAAAATCTATAGACTTGCTCTATTCTACAATGCCAGGGCACGCAGCACAATCCGCAGTCTCTAAGAACAATTGGGCACAATATTATAGGTACCAGTAACCAGGGTTGCACTTGGACAATTTTGTACCATGCAAGACAATCTTGAGCCCTATGGCACAATCTGACACAATGAGGTTGGCACAAATGATGGTGCCAACTTGTA
This sequence comes from Basidiobolus meristosporus CBS 931.73, assembly GCA_002104905.1. NCBI lineage: Eukaryota > Fungi > Basidiobolomycota > Basidiobolomycetes > Basidiobolales > Basidiobolaceae > Basidiobolus > Basidiobolus meristosporus. The sequence goes on along the minus strand of MCFE01000348.1, from coordinate 4,695 downwards.
ATGTTTATATCACATGCGCAATTGGATGCTGGTATTATGGTAGGTTAAATCCTGTATTAGGATATGTTTCTTTGATGTAAATGGAAACAAATGCCTATCACACTATAAACTACTATGATACTTACCATTTAGGTTACCACTACTCCAATTGGATTGTATCTCAGTGGTTAGCTGGTCCAAAGGTATCCTGAAGCTGTCAGCCCCCTATTGGCTCTTTGACCAATACACAAGCTACCTGATTTGCCATCAAATATCCCATTTAGCCCATTGAGCAATCAAATCCCTGATCATAGTGACTGGAAATGGTGTCATAGCTAGCATGCAACCAATCAAACAGGTGCATAACCAATCCAATGGCTGTACTGGTGTATAAAATATAATTAGTCAGCAAATGATCTGGCAAAACATATATAAGTGCTGTTGGAACCTCAATAAAAATCAGTTCAATTTTTAATGAATACAATACAAGCCAAGCTCCCTGTTCCTCTACAACTCTTATACCAAGACTTGTAACATTGGTAGCAGCAATGATCAGAAACCTCACTCCTGAAGAAAGAAGAAGCCTCCCTCAAGATGTCCAAAAACAAGAATGGAAGAATGCTATGCAACAAATCCTGGCCCAGCACCAACATGGAATGACTACCTTGGCCCAAAGCCAGCAAAACCCGGTCAAAAGCAACTTTAGTGCTAAGCTCAACTGGTACCATGGTATAGTCAATGAAAACCTGGGAACCTGGCTCATCCAGATTGAAGTAGCCTTGAAGGCTAAGGGAATTGCTCCACAAAGCAAGTTACATTATGCAGCTTCTTACCTGGCAGGTGCAGCTGGAGCAAGGATGTATCAGACCCAGCAAGCCACTTTGGGAAGCACAAGTTCTATTTGTGAAGAAGATGGATGGAACACTTAGAATGTGCGTTGACTACAGAGCCCTCAGCTCACACACTGTGAATAATAAGTACCCCATACCTTGGATGAATGAGCCATTGGACCAACTCAATGGGGCCACTATATTCAGCAAGATTGACCTCATGTCATGATACAATCAGATTAGGATGAAGCCAGAAGACATCCCTAAGACAGCTTTCAGGACCAGATATGGACAATACAAGTACTTAGACATGAGTATTGGCCTCAGCAATGGCCCTGCAACATTCATGACCCATTTATTGCCTATTGCCCTTACATTGCTTGCCTGGATCTAATACATAAGTTCCAAAATGGATATGGACATCTTGGGACTAAAGGAACCTATAGCCTTGTGAAAGCCAGAGCATAGTGGCCCCAAATGAAACAAGATATTGAGAAGCTAGTGAAAACCTGCCCAAACTGTCCAATCATTCAACGCCAGCTACAAAGAATTGCCAAACTCTTTCCCTTGGAGCCAGTAAGACCATTTGAAAGACAAGGGGATTGACTTTATTGGAAAACAGCCAAGAACCAGGAAATGCAACTGTTGGATCCTAGAAGCAATTGACCATGCCACCAAATGGCCAGTTGCTAATACTGTACCTACAGCCAGTGAGCAAAAAGTTGCAAATTTCATCTACCATGAGATCCTTATGAAGTTTAGATGCCCTGTAGAGATTCTAACCAATGGAGGAGCAAACTTTACGGCAAAGACATTGGAAGCTTACCTGGAAATGCAGCAGATCTAACACTTCAAAACCTTGGCATTTCACCCCAGAACTAACGGAGTCACTGAACAGTTTAATGGACTATTTGGAAAAATGCTGACCAAGTATGCAAACGGAGTTGTCAGTAGATGGGATGAGTAAACAGTCAAAGCACTCTTTGCACCTGGAAATGCAGCACATCAGACACTTGAAGCCTTGTCATAACACCATAGAACTGATGGAGTCACTGACTAGTTTAATGGATATTTGAGAAAATCCTGACCAAGTATGCAAATGGAGCTACCAGTAGATGGAATGAGCATATAGACAAAGCACTTTCTGCATGCAGAGTTAGAGTACACAAAACTACTAAGCAATCATCATTTTACTTAGCGTATGAATATATAGACAAATTAATTAGTTTTATGGTTAGCCTATCAGTGCATCAGCACTATGTATCAAATCATTAATGTTAGTCAGTAAATGAATCAGCAGATCCTTATCTGACAGAAATAGATACATTAAGTAGGGCCTTATACAGTGATGATGATGCAATCAAATGAGTCATTGGCCACATCCTACATTTGGAAATACAATTAGTCAGCATTTGATCTGGCAAAATGTATATAAGGAGCTGCTAGAACCTCAATAAAAGTCAGTTCAAGTTTTAGTGAATACAATACTAGCTAAACTCCCTATTCCTCTACAGCTCTTATACCAAGACTTGTCACACCATCTAAGGCAAAATAATAGAGGAGCCATGGCTCAAACCAGCAGCCCCTCCAAGGCAATGATAAGCAGGGACAAAAGCCTCACACAAGCAGCAAAGGAACAATAGGTAGCCAGAAGTGTGCTAATAAGAAAGAAGTAGGCAAAAACTGATGCACTAGCATAGCATCCATTGTGGAAGAAGCATAGCTGCATTCAAGATGCACTTAATCAATGCTGTAGTGAAGGCGCTGGCAGTGGTAAAACTGGAGGCTCCTATAGGTTCCTATCCTGGTCTGGGCTTAAAGCTCAGACAAGCAGTATAGATACATCAGGTTGCCAGACAAGTGCTGGTTGGGAATAAGCAGACAGAAAAGGATACACAAGTGCAGCATTTGTTGATGAGAAAGTATAACTCAATCCAGAAGTACTCAGTCTATGTGGTAGTGAAAGAAATAGCAGTGATGAAGGAAAAGATGAAGGGGAAAGTCTAGCCATGCCAGAGAAAGGGAAGTGTGGGCAAAAAGTGGAAGGTTCCTTCAATTTAGATCTCACAAATAGTCTACCATAATGCTAGCAGCTTGTAGTCAATGACCCTCCGTACAATCTTATGATGGGATTGTGATAGTGCTTTGCTAATTTTACTGCCAAATAGAGGTAGGAACTGGACAGTGTTTGAGCAGTCTTTTGACAAGATTTGCATGGCATTCTAATAGTCTTGATGCACTATGTAGAGTATACATCTTACAAATATATGCTAAATTGCTGCCACTTCTGCAATGATTACCCTCTGAGCATCCTCAACAAACATCTTGGCATTTGGCCAGTGTATTCCTTTCCCAGCTTGATTCTAGTCCCTCTTGTAGGTGTGATCTGGCTCTTGTTTGTGTAAATTCCACATTGAATGGTGTGGAAGCTGTCTTGTTACCAAGAGAAACACAAATCAGTTTGATAAGTTGTCCCAACAGAAATTAGCAGATTGTTGCGTCCAACCTAACTTTGCATTACTAAGGTGATTACTCATGCATTGGGACTTCTTAGCTTCCTAATGCTAGAGGCACTGATATCTCCATAAAGACATCTGTCCTCAGTATTTTCAACTCTTCCTGGCTGTCCTGCATGCAGTAACTCTTTGCTAATCTGACTGACTGGAAGGTAGCATTCCTGATGGGATTGGGATATGATGGTAACTGCAACTTGACTAGTCTTCCTCTCTCCCTACACATTTGCTCCATAGGAATTCCCAGGAGATGAGGCTAGGCCAAGTTTTCTCTACACACTCAGCAAGATGGAGTAGAGAATGGGTACAGTAGCAGTAGAGATCTACGCATTCAGCTTTATGCCTATAGCTCAGCGGCTTACATTCCATTACAAACTCCCTGCATAAAGGCTGTAAATGCATCAAGCTGGTATTGGTGATCTGCTGCAGGATATTCCACATATAGCTTGAATCAAAAAATACTATGGCTTCCTGCTTACTTACCTCTTCAGGCACGTACACCTGCCACAATTGACATACCCCTATCACTTCAACTTTACAGCTGTTTAGTGTGAATACTTGCAAAGTTACCATATACCTTGGACTGCTTGTAACACAAACATCTGACCTGAATTGGCTTATGCACAGTGTCAAGTATGGCCAGGTGCCAATATGGAAGTATCAACTGGCTGGTAAGATGTTATTGGTACAGTAGTGACTAATAAATGGTTAGATATGAATAGTGTGGCAAAACACTAGCCATGATCTGTGTAATATTTCCAATGCTGTCTGCATGCTTTATGGCTGAGAGGCTGGCCACTTTGGCCACATGGTCTTTTTTCTCTGCTTTTGCAGCATGTAAACAAAGTAGCCTTTTACATGAGGCAGACAGTTTGCCTTCAAGCACATGACACTGTTATATCACTTTTTGGTCAACCCTCATGTAAATTTATGCCAGTTTTGTATATAAGACATTGCACCTACATGAATGTAAGATTCAATGATGGCCCACCATGGTAAGCATTTAAAATAAAGTTGTGTCACCACATATACACATATAAGTACTACTATATTGCCTTTGGTTTGACTTGCTTATATATATATGCCACCAAAGAATAAAGCAAAGCTGTCTGATTTGCAACTAAACCCCACTGATGGTGGCAGCAGAAGAACAGTTGGACAACAGCCTGCTTTGACATTCAGTGCAACAAGCAGGGCTGCATCCAAAAAAGGTCCTACGGACATTGTGCCCACTGAAGATAGTAATGCAGACTCCTCAGGATCTCAGACAAGTAGGCAATTAAAAATCTTTGCAGAGCTGTAAGCTGACTGTGGTGCTTAGGCAGATGAAAATACAGCAAATGCCTTACCTTCAGTTGAAGACCAGCAAGTGG